>JAXQQM020075818.1:0-128407 GCA_034641835.2 Pinus albicaulis | reverse complement strand
CTTCTCATGTCTTACTCTGCTTTTCCCTTGTCTTACTTCTTCATTTATATACTTCTTGTTAATCTCTTTCTCACATATGTACGTTAGTTAGTTAGTCCTTGTACAACTCATATTCAAAGTTAGACCTGACATGGGATCTCCTCCTAAAAATGCTAATGTTTAAATAGATCTAGGTTACAAGGATAGAGGGATAACCATAGAATAGAAGCATGTACACTATTCTATTGTTATATTTTTATGATGTTGTTTAGTGATTCCACTAATCTTAGAAATGTTAATCTTTGAAGAAGATTTAGGCACTTTATAAAATTTTGATTTTGATTTGAAATATAAATATGCAATCACATTGTCTATACTTTTGAATCCTATTGACCAACCTTGTGGTCATTCATTGGACATATATATATATATATATATATAATTTCAGAAATAAAACATATTATTTATCGGTAATTGGAATGAAATTACATCTTTCATGTGCAAAGAGAACTTCCCTGTAGTCCTACATTTTCCATAAAGTTGAAGGTCACCAAACAATTGCGGTCAATAAGTTTTTGGTCCATTCCATACTGAAGTGCTAAAATCTCTAGCATTTCAAGTTTCTGGTCATCATAGCTATTAAGGAATGAAAAAGGACACTAGTATTGATATATTGCTTCCATTATATCATTCTTTTTGAAGGTTGATTCCATCCTTATTGAAGTATATTTGTCTAAATCCTTATCTACAAGGGCACATTGTGTATTGTGGTGCATGTTGTGTATTTCTTGTTGTGAATCTCAAGTTACTTCAAAAATTTGGTCACCTAGTATGCTTAATGAGCTTGGAATTACACTTTAGAAAGAATCCAATTACAATTGAGACTTGATTTCTACCATCTTAAAATAAGAATTCACGAATTTGATAGTGAGATATGTTTCAGTTTTCCATTGTGTTTACATTTTTTTTTGTGTAGCACTTGTATTTTTGACTATATCTTGGTTCCACAAAACAACAATGTTTTAGTTATTTGGTGACTCTTTATTTCCTTTATTTTTTTTTCTCAAGGAAGATATTTGGTGGTTATTTTTGCTTAATATTAAGCCTCTCATGCCTTCTGTAGACCTTCAGAACTTGAGTTTTTTGTTTAAGCTCTTTGACACCTACAATCTTGCAATTGTGAATCTTCTCTATTTTCATCTTGCTTCTCTTCTAAGTACAAAATGGCCTTGAGAAATATACTTTGTTTCCCTGTTGTACACCTTACGAGTTGAATTTTTCAGTTTTTTACATTATTTTTTATCCTTTAAGCTCTTGGACACCTAGAATCTTGTAATTGTGAATTTCTCGTGCTTTCATGTTGTAGCTTTTCTAAGGACAAACTTGACAAAGAAATATGCTTTGGTTCCTCGTTGGAGACCTTGGGAGCTAAATGATTTTTATTTTATTTTATTTTATTCATTTTTCTTACACCTCTTGGACACCTATAATTTCGCAATCGTGAATTTCCGTAACTTTCATCTTGCAGTTTTTCTAAGAAGTAGCACAAAGGACAACCAAATCATTTGGGTTATATGTAGATAAAATGTAACAGCCTAACCCTTGCCATCACTGGGGATTTGGTTGGTTGGTAAATTGATGGTGCTTGTTGGTTTCCACATGTGTTATTTCCTTATTATTTAGATGGTTTCAAATATGGATTATTAATTATTGTTTCATTAAATTGCAGAATATTCAAGACTTTATGTATATTTATACTGATATTGAAAGAAATACTTTTTGGATAGATCTCTATTTCCCATAGTATCATAGATTTAAACCCCATAGTACATTGGAGTTAAAACAAATATACAATTTTTGTTTTCACATTTAGCTATGATTATTTCACATCCAAATTCATATTTCAAGTAATATTTAATTTTTTTGAATTTATTACAAATCTAGCATATTGCAATGCTTTTCTTTGGAGAAACATTTGGGTCGATTTTGGTCAATTCTCTTTTGTTGGACATGTACTTGATGCTCATGTTTGAATGGTACATACTATAGAATGATATCTCCATGTTGGCTCTGGTTGAGTTGATATGTTTTCTTATTGATTGATGTATGATATTTTAAAGTTTTTTTTCCTTATCTTGATATTTTAAAGACATATTTAAGGAAAGAAGATTGAAGTGGTTTATGATTGTTTAATTAACTAACAGTTATTGCAATACATTAGGAATAGATAATTGGGCGGAAACGTGAAGCATCAAAAAGTTTAAAAGAATTTTTGAAAAAAACTTTACACCCCAAATCTTAAACTGTGTAAGAAAGAAACTTATAATTTCAATGTTCTTATATAGAAATTTTCATTGAATGTTTAAAGTTCCATTTTCTTTTTCTTTCAACCATGTTGAATTTAGTTTTTAGTTATATTTTTAATGTTGGAGAAAATAACTATTTATTTCATGTGTAATTAGATTAGTGATTTCATGTGTTAGGGTTGTGGATTCAGGCATTGAAACAACACACCATGATATTTCAAATTTAAAAATGATGTTTTGAGTCCTAGGTAGCTTAGAATCCTACTTGTTTTCAAAATAAGGATGCACTCCCATTTGATTCTCACGAATAGGTTGTAATCATGAGGCTCTCGCTCAAGAGTGGACCTTCGCAAAATTTTGTGACGTCTTGTCACAAACAAAACCATCAACCTGAAAGCACATCATTTTTCTCCTTCAAAGAAAAAAAATTCACATCATGTGAATATCTCCATGTACTCTTACATATTGGTGTACAAAACCATCAACCAAACACAAGTTGACAAAACATGCGTCTTCAAACAACTGACTCTTAAGTCAAATAATAATAGAGCTAGTGATTTCTTAATTTTCCACTTCCAACTTTCTATTCTCGAAATTCATTAGCAGCTAATTTTATCGATAGCCACACCACTATACATATAATTATCATATACACTACTACATTAATGAACTCTACGTTTGCTCATACAACGTAGAGGAGGATCGATGGGATATACACTACTACATTAATGAACTCTACACTAGTCATTCATGGGATAAAGTAGAAAAGTGGATGACATGCCAAAAATTCATGCATATAATATGTAGAAGGGGTCATGTATGAGATGGTGTGAAGTGATGATGATGGACATGGTAAATTTTCATCTGCCAAGTCATTTTGAGATGATGATAACAAACCAATACTAGCCATTTTAAGGTTATAATCATTAACAAGAAATATGGGGATGGAAATTCAAATTTCTCATCATGGAAATTATAAAAATTGTAAGGATGGGGTTATAAGCGTTATGGAAATTCTAAGTGCCAAATACTAAGGAAAAAACCATATTTGCTTCTCAAAAAATTTATTTGATATATTCTTAAAAAACCAAGTACAAATTGTAGTAATCCTTCTTGCCTTCCATATAGATAATGAAAATGATTGTTCCAAGTCTCATTTTGCTTCTCATGTTATTTTATAAACCTTGATTGGAAAGAAAAATAGGAGGGCATAAATGTAAGAAATATAGAACATACTGGATTTAACACCCCCAAACTGGATTTTACTCTCCGAGGTATTGATTTTTTGGAAATCTATTTTGTGAATGTCGACCAATAGATATATCATGGAGGATGAAAGACGAAGATCAAATTTAATCCCATATGGAGTGCCTGTGGATTGGAGGATGTCTGCGTATTTGAACATAATTCCACCCATACATGTGTGTACATATGGAATTGATTTTTTATTAACTTTGTGAGTTAAATTAGTTGTTAATAAGTTTCATATTTTAATTTTTAGGAGGTAAGAGGAGAAGGGTTTCTACTCCATCCATGAAGCGTGGCCATGGTTCAACTGGTCGAGGTATGAGTGGTAGCAGGTTGCGTGAAGGGGGTGATATTTATTCCCCCGAAGGCCAATCAATGACTGTTGGTTCTCAACAAGGTCATTTTGGGTCTGGTTCTCAGCAGCGTCATTCTGGGTCTGGTTCTCAGCAGGGTCATGCTGGAGAAGATGTTAACCAACAACATCAAGGTTTCCATCAATTTCAATATTTTTTCATTAAATTTGTACAACTTTCATACATATTTTTTCATTACTAACAACTTATATACTCAAGTAAGACGTAAATGTCAAGCTGTAGTCAAAACATAGGCAGTTACACACATATCAAGAAGAAGGTTGTCAACCCAAGACAAACTGGAGTCACCGTACTGAGATTATCAAGGTACGGTAGTCTAACACAGGAATACATCTTGGCTAAGGTTGCAAGTTTTGTTAGCAAATTGCAAAGAGATCTCGAGGCTTTGTCTCTACCTGCTGAGAGTAGACAAAGCCTAGAAATAGTTACACATTCATTGAGTGAAATGGTAAAAGTGTACAAAGATTTGGGGCCAACGACTGATTCGTTTGTAGAAGTGATGAGAAAGAGAAAAGAAACAGTGATAGGTCCCGATAAATGGTAGGACATAAAAAAAGAGTTTCAAGAGATGATGCTAAGTCAATGTTTAATTATAAGGAAGGGCTAAAAAGAAAAATGTTGAAGGTGCAGTATTTCAAGCACCCAGACAAAGCACAATATTTGTATAGTCGACATCTTGCGGCCTTTGGAAGGCTTCCATGGAACGATGAGGTTCCCGTTTATTTTGCACAAATGTTTTATGCAGAATTTTTTTTGGGTATGAAACCCGACTACAATGACCTTCCTTCAGAATTTTTTGGCCCTGGGAGAGGTCGATTATGTCAACGTAAGGGCGCTAAGCGAGATGTGGAGTTTCCTCGCCCTGAGCCGCCATTGGTGAGTCGACCGTTTCGAGTCGAAACCCTGCGATCAGAGATGGATGCGACTTCTCAAATAAGTCGTGAAGCAAGAGATGTTATGATCGACAATGTTCATAGCGGATTGAGTGGAGTCGATATTGGTTTAAATTGACAAAGAGCACGTGAAAATGCACGTGCCAATTTTGTTTATTGTACAGATGAGGAGATTTACAACATGAATGTTGAAGATCTCCGAACATACGCAATAAATTGTCGCAATGGTCTGCAAGACCTAATTTTTCATGAGGAAGAGGGCACCGGAACGGTATGTGTTAGTGACCTTAAGGTTTGAAATTATATTTACATATACATGTGTACAATTTGTAATAAATACATGTGTATGTACATGTATACATTTATTTGTATGTGTACATTAATCTAACAAAAATGTATGATTATATGTTAAAACACCATTTGCAGTTCTCAGGCATGATGCGTGATGAAAATGTTAATATTACGTTCGGGACCTCTGGCTCAAACGATGCATATGGGTCTGACCATCATGATATGTTGGCACATGTATGTTAGTGTTTTTTAAGTGACTCTAAAATAAATAATTGTTGCCACACATGTACATGTATGTATATATATAATTTGATAAAATGTTTTAACAGGTACCGATTCTGTCTGATGTTTTTGGGATGGAGGTACCTTCTTCTTCCTTAGGAGATATACCTTCTACTTCATTGGGAGATGTACAAGTATGGACAACTTTTCACAAGTTCAAAATCTATGTTACCTCAAAAAGTTCCATTAAAAATTGAGATATATAGAGAGAGATCTATATTTTGAGTTATTTAATTTTTTTTGAATTTAGGTTCGTATAGAAGATTTTTTTAATCCGAGGACTCTAGCGACGGAGATAGGAACATCCACAACATTTGAAGAAGTTGTCTTTAGCTCTTTTTTTTAATATTATTGTTCAAATAAGTTTATATATGTACACGTGCATTTTCATTTGAAAGTTTTTAATTTATATAAATTATTTATGTATATATATATTTATATTTAATTGTACATGTATATTGTACAGGTTACTACTGCAGATGTTTCTATGGCAGAACCTGTTCATCAAATGGAGAGGCAACCTTATGAGGTATTGCGTGATTTTTTTGTTATATTTTGTTTTTTACGTGAAGTTCTAGATATATATATTCTCATTCATTTTTAAAACTTCAAATTTTAATGTTCATGTGCATTGTGTATGTAGGTGTCCTATTTACAGGATAGGGCGCTACCCAAGACCCAGACGCTAGAGCCTCCATTTGATGGACAAGATTTACAGTAGATTTGATTTGATTTCAAAATTTAGATTGTTTTAAAATTTGTTAAACTTGATACAGTTTGATACTCAAGTGAGATTTACAATTTTTGGACATATTTTATTACAATAAGTTTTTTGGACATATTTTTGGACATGTTAAATGTTTTTGTTGGATAGTTGAATTATAATTGGCATGGCATGTGATATTTAATGTTAAATGTTTTTTATTTCATTGCAGTATATGTTGATTTCTGATTTGATATAATTGCATGTATGATGGTATATTACTTGTAAAGTCATTGGATTAATAGTGTTCATTGATCTCAGTGTTCTTTGGATGGTTTTAGTACTTTTGGCATGTGAATGTGAAGTAATGTTGTCATCTGAATTACATTTGACATGTGATATTTAATGTTAAATGTTTTTGTTCAGAAAATAGTTTAAGATTGATCATAAGAATTAAGAGAATGTCTCGTCCCAACACCATAGAATGATCATCCATGTCAATGACTCTTAAGTCTATCTTTCCAAACCATGACCCTACTCCCACATGTGTGCCTTTCATGACACCATTCACTGCTTTCATCCTCGAATTGACTGTCTTGAAAGCACTCAACTCTTTCTCGATGCTAGCCTTCCTCTTTCTAAGAGATGAAGTTGCCTTTCGACTTAGGAAGCTATGGGTAGCCCCCGTGTCTATCAAAGCAGAGAACTTTTTCCTATGTACGATTGTAGACACGAATCTCAAGTCCAAGGAACATTCATCATCATTCCTCCTCCTTGTCTTGCGCCTTACTTCTGCAATATTCTTCAACATTTCCTCTTCCAATATGTCTTTCGAACTAGCCCTTGGCTTAACAGTGCTTTTCACATATCTCTTCTCATGAAGCTCCATAGAACAATCCGATCCTGGGTCTGCTTGAATTGGTTCAAGCTCTTTCCTTTTCTAATTCTGTCTAATTGCTCCAATACGACATACAATCCTCATAGTGTGGTCGTCTTCTTTTCCAAGTGTGCCAACACATGCATTTTCTTTCTTCAAACCAATAGGTTTCGGATCAAGAAAGTCCCTCTTGATCTTATCTTCCATGTTCTTGACTTTAGCCTGCAACATGGTGCTTCTTTCCTTCAAGTGAGCCCTTTCCATAAAGAGTTCTTGAAGTCTTTGTTCACCTTGTCGTATCTCCATGTCATGCTTTTCAATTTCAACAGTTTGTCCAGATAGTCCATCCTTGGAATTTCTTGGGTGAAAAACCAAGTAGGTTCAATCTACATTTTGCATGTGATATTTAATGAACTTTAAATGTTTAATGTTTTAATGTTGCACAATATATAATCAAAAGGGTTTTAAAACTTAAATTTTTGGATGGTTTCAACCTACATTTTCACATATGATAAATTGAAATTATGTTACTTGTAACAAGACAATCCCCATTGATTTCATTGTATATGTTGATTTCTAATTTGATATAATTGCATGTATGATGGTACATTACCTGTAAAGACATTGGATTAATAGTGTTCATTGATTTTAGTGTAAGCGTAAAAAATTATTGACAATGTAGAATGATTTTTGTGTTATAATAATTAAACCTAATAATATTGGAGAGCAAGAGAGATAAGGTATGGTGTTTACTACAAGAGTTCGAGCAGGTCATTCGGTGACAACTTTTACTGGAAACTTGAAACAAAGAGAATCTATCTTTGGCTGAGACATCATGTAAGATGCCTGACATAAACAGTAAAATTGTACTTGAAAGCTGAGATTCGGGCAAGTGGGGACAACCACTTGTTATCTCGTCCCTTGGAGGCTAGGCCATATGGGGACCAAATCTGACCTTACAAAATAAAGTGAAATAATTTGTACCATATGGTCAGAGAACATATACAAGAACAATTAATATACAAGAGCAATTAATTTCATTCTAGAATACACACACACACACACACACACACACACACACACACACATATATATATAACATTTTTCATCAATGCACATGTATAAAAAAAACTACTTTCAGTTGATACTAGAGCACGTGCTTGTACTCAAACAATTTGTAACATGTGCAAATCACAAATAACATAAGCAGCTCAATTTTTAGTTGAGTACTGGAAGTTCTAAAACATATTTAATCCAAAGATAATAAATTGTTGGACACTTCACTCAAAAAAATTCTAATGGAATTCCATCCTTAATAATCCGTTCATGATCGGATTTTGACATTTTCCATTTTTTAATTTTCGATTTTTTCTTTGATTGAACTTCTATCAACTTTATGCGTGCTGCACACACCAAGTGACTATATTGACAACTTATGGAATCAGGTTCATAGTCTTCAAAGTAAAGAAAGTCTCCACTTTGACGAATTTGTTTGAAAAAATAACCTTTCAATATAATAGACCCTCTGTCATACTGAAATCCGTGATCATTATAGTCTTGTAATAATTTCATTTTTCGTTCAGTGCAACGCATCAAATAATACTTCACATTTTCATCGTTTTCAATAGGTGCAATTACAGCAAAAACATCTCCTGCACAATAAAATAAATATAACATTTAATTATGCATATTTAAATTTATTTCTAGATCTTTAAATCATTATAAAGTAATTCAAATGTTACCTTCTCTAACAAGATCAGAAACTCGATCACCATCGGATGATATTGTAGTTTCCTCTGATTCCATTTCTTCAAACATTTCAACAGACATTTTGCCCTTTGTATTTAGCTCTGTATGTTTCCAATCGTTCCCATACATTTTGTTTTCACAAACGTCATTGGATTTTGTGTTGTCTATGCAAACATCACAAAAACAAGAATATTTTCTTTTATCCAATGCAAACACATTTGTGGATGACTTTGTTTGAATTGAATGCAATTTTCGAGTCCCTTTTATTGTTCCAACGTCATTTCCAATTGATCTATTTACGTCTCCGATTCCAATATGCCAGAAAAACCTTTATATGGAAAATTAAAAAAATAATTTGTAAATATGATACAATTAAAAATAATCATTGCATGATAATCATAAAAAAAAATTTAAAAATAATCATTGCACGATAAATGTACAATGTTTAAAATTAGATTTCCAATATAAATTAAATTGAATGTACCTTTTCACTTCTCTTGATGGGTTAATCTCATGGCTTAGAGCATTGTTGCACCATTGAACAACTTCTTCAGCATTCACAAGTCGGTGTGCAGAGTGGTTCATTTGATATCTTCGAAGTACTCGTTTTATGCATGCTCCTGCACCATCATGTTCTCCTTTTCCATGGCCAGTTTCAAAGAAATTCCAACAATGTTTAATGCATGTTTTCTTATGAAGACGACACAACCAAAAAAATGATCGTGCAGATTTGAATTGACCCGCGCATCCGTCTGACCATATCCAATGTTCATTGAATGTTATTCCACGATTTTTCAATGAATCATAAATTTTTCCAAAACAATGTTGTACAAAACATGTATCATTTGTACGATCGTCACTGATATAAAAGTGATATTCTTTAATGATATGTCGATTTTCACTCGTGCTTTCTATATGATCGACATTTTGTTCAGCATGTCTATATAGAATATGGACGAACATGGAGACTTGGTCAGAATGATAGTATTCACTCCGAATTTCTTTTTGTGGAACAAATGTGTAGTTTTCTGCAAAATCAATCACTGACAAAATGGTCCCTGGTGGAAAAACTTCACGAGATTTTTTGAATTGCAAGTCTTGCCATCGAGCTCTATGGGAATGCTTGGTGTATTTGTAAATTTCCGCCTCAAACTTTCTCAAAAAATCTATCAAAAAAATTTCGTCTTCTCGTAATTAGATTCTTTTAACAGTATCTGCACCTTGAATCGATGTACCTATATATTCATATCTCTTCCATTTCACTTTCATGTTGGACAATGATTGATAATTTATATCAATACGATATTTGTTTTGAAATTTAGTCAAATTTCCACAGTCATCGCATTTTTTACCACCAACACACTTCTTTTTGTAAAATAGTTCATCGCTTTCTCTTTCACATAGAATTTGAGATATGAATTCATGAATAGTGGAAGGAGGAGGTGAATCCTTCCATAATGTTCTACCGAAATCGAGGAATGTGTCATAATATAACTCAAATTCCACATGATAACAGCAACAACAAGTGTCGCGTACGGTGATAGGTTTTACATACCATGGTTTTTGTTGAACAAAAGCACTGAGTGAAACATGAATTTGACGATTCTCTTCTTTGAATTTGTTGAATAAATCTATCTGAGTGGTTTCCAAGAGATGTTTTTCATGTTCTTCGTATTGATTTTGTGATATTCTTCTTCACATCACATGTCTTGCAGTTGGTGAAACACGCGAATTATTCTTCCAATATTCATATACTATTTTTTTAACATCTTCTCCAAGTCTATCTTTGTATGGTTGCCTACAAATAGCTCTCCAACAAGCGATTTCATCATTTACATCTATTTGCAGTCGAAATTTTCGATGTTTGTGCAGAGTTTTTCGCGAGGTTCCCAGTGCTCGTGCCATAGATGTTATCATACGATTCTCTTGAGTACTTGGTGAAACCATTGCCATCTGTATTCCTCTACGTATATTTGAAACATCTTTATCTCTAGATCTCTTAATTAACTTTATAGCACTACTCATATTTTTTATTACCTCTTCTTTCATTTTTATATCTTTGGTTGATTTTCAAATACCCAATAGTGTCGTCGCTTCTTTTAATTTCCTTGATGATAGGAGACCTTTCAACATCTGAGCTTGAACTGTCACCTGCTCATTTTTGAAATACTCTTCAAAAATTTTATGGACACGATATCGTATAAAATGGTCAGGTTTTTTATCTCCATATGTGTGAGTGTCGACATTTTCTAACTCCTCATTATCGATAGTGGTTTCATCTGTACATATTCGAAAAAATAGTACATATTCAATAAATTACTAAATTAATAAATATGTCAATAAATATTAAGAAAATTTTAAATATATCAATAGATCATAATATTTACATTTACATACCCGCTTCAATTTCTGCTTGAGGTTGATTTTCTTCTTCAATATTTTGAGGAGTATCTATGTCTGTTTACATTAAACAAAATATTTTTCAAATTAGTTCATCAAATAAAAATTAAGTTTCACCTTTTACATTAGAAAATTTTTAAATATATCAATAGATCATAATATTTACATTTACATACCTGCTTCAATTTCTGCTTGAGGTTGATTTTCTTCTTCAATATTTTGAGGAATATCTCTGTCTGTTTACATCAAACAAAATATTTTTCAAACTAGTGCATCAAATAAAAATTAAGCTTCACATTTTACATTAGGAAAATTTTAAATATATATCAATAGATCATAATATTTACATTTACATACCTGCTTCAATATCTTCTTGAGGTTGATTTTCCTCTTCAATATTTGAGAGGGCTTCTAACTTTCTTTTGCGATATTGTCTCATCTCTTCTCTACGTTCTTCAGGGTCTCTTTTTCGATCAAATTTTCTCGTACAATTTCTTCGATTTCCCATGATAATAGGGTATGAAGTTAAAAAAATTTCCTTCAAAAAATTAGACAATAACTCAATTACAAAAAATATCACAAAAGATTTAATTTAAAAAAAATCAGTGTAAATTTTTTGTAAAAAATACGTACTCCAATCCAAAACACACTTTAAAAAATTTGAGAGAAAAATGTTTTATAAAAATGAAAAGAAGCTTAAAAGATTTACTTTAACACAAAACACGTACATACCTCCAAGAAAAATCACGCCGCCTCCAAGAAATGTCCTCCAAAAAAATTCTTTAAACCCAAAATTGTAAAATCAATTTGCTTTCAAGAAATGCTCTTAAACCCAAACTTTGAAGAAAATTTTTTGAATTGAAAATGTCTTCCAAAAAAGCTCAAAAGAAATTCTCTTAAACCCAAACTTTGAAGAAAAGTTTTTGAATAAAGAAGTTCAAAAGATTTACTTCAACACAAAACATGTACATACCTTCAAGAAAAATCACGACTCCAAGAAAAATCACGCCGCCTCCAAAAAATGTCCTCCAAAAAAATTCCTTAAACCCAAACCAAGAAGAAAATTTTTTGAACCCAAACCAAGTCTTTGTAAAATGAGATGAAGTGCGAAATGTGCGAAAATTGTGAATCATTTCGCGCCAATTTATATTGACGCGAATTGTGTTTTTAGTGGGGGCTTCGAAAATTTTTCCGACCGACGGAGAGTTACACAATAGTTCGGCTGAACTCTTCATAAAGAGTTCGGCCGAACTATTATGGCGTTAGATTTAACGATTTTGAAACGGAAAACATAGTTCGGCCGAACTTGTATTCAAAGTTCGGCCGAACTAACGCGTCACCATTACGCAAAAACCAGGCTCTGAAAACGGTTCTGCAACTTTGGACTGATTAAACTCCATGAAAGGTTGTTAATTAACTATCGGAACCAAGACAAGCATTTTCATAATTGAATCTACTTTAAGGAAATATAACTTTTATGGAATTTCGTAAACGTTTATTAATTTTAATTATTTTTCTAAAAAAATGGGTGCGAACAATTTCTAAGGGTCATTGTGATTCAGTGAAATCAAAATTTTGTATCTCCCAAAATACATTGTAAAAAAAATTGAAAAAATTATGGGGCATTACATTGGTCCGTCGACTCTAATGGGTAGCTTTTAGATTTTTAGTTTATAACTTATATGTTAAGAAATTTTTCACCACGCGAAACATATCCAAAATACGCAGTTTTTCGTAATTGGATCAGTTCAAAAAATTCTAGTAATTATGATATGCATCCATTGGCTTTGTAAATATGAAGAAACCAAAGTAGACTCTGTCTAGATTGTTGTAACACATTTTGTTTTTTCAAAAACACAAATTTTCAATGAATACAACGTTGCCACATAACATGACTTCTTATGAATTCTTTGATTGTTAATAAACACACACTCAAAGAAACGCTAAGTTGACATATCAAATCTGCATAAAAAAATTTCAAAAAATAAGTAATAGAAAGCTAACAAAATTTCTCACAACTTTTATTTTTATCGCAAAATGAAATTCTACACAGAAAAATTGTTATAGATTGCAGAAAGTTGAAGAACCGAAAAAAATGAAAATTTTTTCTCAAAAAAGGGCAAAAAGTGTAACCCAGCTTCACATTTTCACCCCAGGCTAATATTCGCAGGTGAGCTAATTTTCCATGATTTTTCCAAAAAAATATTCGCCAATTTCCATTTTTTATAAAAATGATTCGCCCAAATTTTACAATATAAATATATATTATGTTAAAAATCGCCAGCATTATATAGAGAGTATATATAACATCATTATAAATTTCAATAATTTTACAAATACATCAATAAACATTTTATAGTTTGCATATGAGGTACTAGTGAGATTCGCCATTTTTTTAAAATTCAAAATGATTTTCCATTCTTAAAATTTTCCTTGAAGTAGAAGTACAAAAAGCAAATAGATTATAGAAAAGTTTCCATGTTCTACTTGATGCATTACTTCTTCCAATTTATTTCCATCTTCTAAAATTTTTACTTGTTCCTTGAGCTTGTTAATCTCTATAGTTTGAATGGACATATCTTCCATTGATTTGAACAATTTGTTGGCCTCATCAGTGGGATGGGCTGTTGGTATTGTTGATGCTGTTGTTGATGTAGTTGCTGGAATTAATGTTGATACTAGAGTTGCTGTAGATACAGGTGCTAATGTATAAACAGGTGTTGTTGTAGATGCTATAGGAATAAAAGTAATGGGAACTGCTTCCATGCTAGCTTGTTTTTCCTGCACAAGTTTATCCATTTATTTTAGTTGAGCCGTTAACTGAATGATTAGATTCATCATTTCATCCTTTTGATTATCAGTTTCCAAAACCTCCTTGGTTTGTGGATGCTGAGTAGTTGGTAATTTTAGTTGTTTCTTCAGAGCAATTATGTCTACATTATTCTTCTTTATTAGTTCTTCTATTGCTTTGATATCTTTTGAATTATAACCAACTTCTATTACCAAATCTTCAAGTGACTTTATCCTTTTATCCTTTGCTTGTGATGAAGCTCTTTCTAGCTTTTAAAACCGCGACTTTATATTTTCCAGATAATTCTGTAACTTTTGGACACTTAGAGCTTCGTGTGTCATGGTTGAATAGATTATTTCTCCTGCCTGTTTGTGAAATTCAATCTGGTCAATTGGATGAACATCTTTGGCAAGAACTTCAAAGGCTGTATTTTTATAATCTTCTGATGTTTTTGGGATTTTCTATTGATGGAGGGAAATTATGAAAGATTTGAAACCTTTTAGGGAAATCTAGCTTTAAGTAAAGCTCAGTAAGGGTTTCAATGGAGAAAATCACTCCCTTTGGTTGTGATTGAATATGCAACATTTGATTAATAGATTGAGTAGTGATAGTAAATAGGATCTCTTGGTCAGGGGTGACTATGGCTCTTTCATTTGGCAAATAGCTAATTTGGCACAATCTGATGAGTTCAGGGAACTGATAGGTTTTTGGAAATGTGTACTTGGGTAGGTTAGAGTCCCACAGATTAATATCATTTGCTTGATCAACAAATTTATCATGACTCCAACAATGGAGCTCCAAAAGGTTGCTATCAGTCACAATGTCATTTATTTTGAAGTCCTTATCAGCCAAAGGAGTGTGTTTGACATCTAATAGTGGTGGTTGCAAAGGGTTTACAATCTGGACGCTTTGGGAAGCCATTAATTTGTTTCAATTTATTAATAAAATGTCTTATTTAATGGTTTCAGGTACTTAGAATTACCTGGAATACCGAAGTTTTGGTTGTAGAAGGGTTTAAGTAGCAGCGGGCTTCAATCTTGGTCAGCAATAGATTTTTAGTCTTTTTTTCAATTCAACTGAGATAGTGAAATAACAATATAGGGCGAGGTTTTATATTTTTGAACTTTGGAAATTTATCTCTTGGCGTGGGTGGTTTAGTATTTATCGTGGTGGTTTATCACACAACACAAGGTGATTTTGTGGTTTGGGACAGGGTGTGATAGAATACGGAAGTGTCGCGTGGTAGGGGAGCGGGGGAATGAAACCACCCATTTCACACCCCCCCCCTCTATTTTAAACTTCCAACAACGAGTAGCACGAAAGAGGTTGTAGGCCGTTAGATCTTACCAGAGGTGATCGGGCGATAGGCGGGTGTCATGAAATCATTCAAATGAAGTGGGGTCGGGAAATTAGTTATGTGGATTTTGTGAAATGAAACATGGGGTTATGAAATATATAAGTGGTAAGCTGAAATGAAATAAAGGGGGTCGTGAAAATATATTAGGTGGAGGGTTTAAAATAATGTGGGTCAGGGAATATATAAAGTGGAAAGGTTAATTCAAAGGAAAGTGGGAGTTATATTAAGTTGGGGGGGGGGTTAAATGAAAAGTGGGCCCAATTAATATTTTATTTCGCGCTTTAAAACTTTGAATAGTGGGTTTTGTTGTTTTATTGAAGACATAAAGTTAGTCAAGGGGAAAAAGGGCGTTTTAGCAAGGGATAGGGAATTTTCAAAGGGGAAAGGGGTTTTTAAGAGGGAAAAAGAGTTAGGATAAGGGGAAATGATTTCCAAGAGAGGAAAAAGGGACTTAGCAAGGGAAAATGGTTTCCAAGAGAGGAAAAAGGGATTAGGACAAGGGAAATGTGTTAGAAAATGTTCTTGATCATGGATAAGCATAATGAGGCTTATATAATCTTTGAAAAGTACTCTACCTACTATTTTTATTCATCTTAACATTTTTTATTTCCTTTATTGGGTGAATTTTAACTTTCTAACCCTTTTATCTTTTGATATGCAAACTAACTTATTTCTAACCTTATATCTTCCAATGGCTCAGATTAAACTTTTAAGCTCATTTTTATTCTCTACCTAACTACTAATCTGCAAAGATTTAATGGTTTGGTTAGATCTTTATTCACTAACTATTATAACATGAAATTTAAAGGCATAAACAATCAAGATTAGACTGTATGATCATCATGAATTGTGACATTTTAGAAAAGTTGCACACAATTTTATTTTCAAAAGTAAAGAAAACTACTCTTAGTGGCATTTGAATGTGCAACACTTTCATAATTTATTTTTTGCTTCTTTTTTCTGGGGTTCATATTTTATATCTTTTTTTATCTTTTTTTCTTTTGGTCCTTTGATTATTCTTTTAGGACATACCCTCTTTTCATTTTTTAATATGGAAAACATTTGCAGAAAGAAAAGGTATGTACAATATTACAAGAATTAACATAGTCCATTCAAAATTATGATCCATATTATTATAGGACCCTAACAGTGGCTCCACTTGGGAATGGCATCTCCTTGTGATATGTCAAGAAATTTCTGATCGGTGGCCTTGGAACTTTGACTTTTCTTTACTTGGAACTGCTTTCTGTAATATCCTTTATGCAAACATATGATGTTATATCTTTTAAAGCTTTAAGGTTTCCTTTTCAGGCTTCAACTTTGGAAGTTAATCATCCACTCCAATCTAAAATTTGCTATGGTATTTACAATGGGTAAAATATAGCAAATGAACTACTGGTTAATTTGGTGAAAAATAGTGCTTCAGCATTCGACCATTGACTGGTCCACCTGGTAGATCTATTCCATTCAACTCTTTCAAGAAAAATGCATAGTTTCCTTAGTAACCATAAATGATGTATGGGCCCTTCCAGAGAAAGTCAATTTTCCCATGTTTTCCTTTGTCTTCCCTTATGGAATCCCATTTTAGTACTTGATCACCTAAATCATCTACTTTAGTTTTCTTATCAAATATCTTCTTGATTTTGTCTTGAATTACTTGGGATTTGATAGAAACTTCTTCCCTAGTTTGTTGTAAATGAATTGTTTGATTTATCCTCCTTTGGATATCATTTGGTTCTACTTGTAGCTCTTGAATAATTTTCATTACTGGTACTCCTAATGAAGATGGAAAAAAAATCATTCATCCCATATACTAATTGATAGGGATATGTACCAATATATTTCTTAGTAGTTAGTCTATCTGCCCATAGGGCATTGACCAACCTTTTATTCCAGGTTTTATTGTTATCTTCTAATAGATTCTTGATGATGTTGACTAGGATTTTGTTTGAAGATTCTGCTAGTACAATATCTTGAGGGTAATAGGCAATGGAATGGCCTAAGGTGATATGGTATCGGCTACAAAAATATATCATTTTCTTGGATTTGAAGGCAACAACATTATCAGTGATGAGCTTTTGTGGGAATCCAAATCTAGAAAGGATGGTGTTCTCAAGAAATGAAATAATGAAAGAGTCTGTGGCTTGTCTAGAAGGGATGGATTCTATCTACTTGGTAAAGTAATTAGTGGCTACCAATATCCATTTGTGTTGGGTTGAGGAGGGTGGGTGAATTTTACCAATAAATTCTAAACCCCATTGTTGAAATGAAATTTCTACTGAGATATGTTTGAGGGGTAATGGTAAGAGTTTCTTCTTCCCTTCAAATATTTGACATTTGTGACAGGAAGTCACATACTTTCAAACATCTGAAAAAAGGGTGGGCCAGTAAAAACCTACCCTCAAAATTTTGTTAGCAGTTGTTTTCTAGTAGAGGTGTCCTCTACAATCTCCTACATGAAATTCCTACATGACTTTATTAGCTTCATCTTTTAATAAACAATTTAATAGGATGCCACCATGATATTTCCAAAATACATTTTAATCTAAGATACAATATTTCATTGCTTTAATTTTCAAGAATCTACTTTTGGTTCTAGATAAACCAGGAGGAGCTTATAGGTTGAGTAAAACAAATATAAGGTCTGCATACTAGGGTGAATCTATGAAAGCTTCACTGATTTGTGGAGTCACCATCTCTTCTTGATCATCTAGGGCATCAATCAAATTTATATATAAGGCTTTACAGTTCAATTTAGCCATGATTTTGGCCAAAACTTGGCCTTTGATTAGTTTTGTAGGCTTGATTTCAATGTCATATTCTAGTATTGTGGCAATCTATTTGCCTCTTTTTCCATCAAGCCCATTCTGAGTTAGAATGTCCTTTACAACTGAGTTTGGAACATATGCTATTATGTGAGAGTATAGAATGTACACTCTGAAATCTTTTATGGCTTTCACTAAAGCAAGAGCTTTCTTTTTCCATGATATTATACTTTAGTGTTACATCTCTTAAAGTTTTATTGAAGAAAACAATGGGTTTTTCAAGACCCTCATCGTTCTTTTGCAACAAGACTGCTGTAATGGTGTGTTCTGAAGCAAATGAAAAAATTATGAAATCTTTGTTAAAATTAGGACTTATGAGGACAAGTGTTTTGGTAAGTGATTCTTTGATTGCTTAGCTTCTACTATCCACTTAAGTGTTGAATCCTTTTTTAACATGTTGTTTAACTTTCTAATTTAAGTTCTGCTAAGTTAAGGATGAATCTTCTAAGAAAATTTATTTTGCCTAAAAATGCTTGTAATTCTCTGATGTTTCTAGTATGAATGATATTTAGGATAGCTTCTATTCTAGTTGGATCAATTCTAATGCCTTCTTTCAAAATGATGTGTCCTGGGAGTTTTCTTTCTTCTAATCCAAAAAGTGACTTTTTAGGATTTAAGGATATGCCAAACTTTTTGCATTTTATGAATACTCTTCTCAAATGATCTACATGTTCATTATCTGATTTGGAAAACATTGTGATATCATCTAGGTAAATGACTAAAAAGTCATGGATTTCCTTTGAAAATGCTATGCCCATATCTCTTTGGAATGTAGCTCCAACATTCATCATTCCAAAAGGCATTTTCAAGTACATGATAGTTCACCAAGGAGTGGTGAATGCAGTCTTAGCTTGATCTTCAGGTTGGACTAGGATTCGATTGTATCCAAAAAATCCATCAAGTAATGAAATTCTGGATGACCCTACTACCCTCTGTAGAATGTCGTCCATTTTAGGGAGAGGATAGTTATCCTTCAATGATACTTTGTTCAAGTTCTGAAATCAACACAGAGTCTGATTTCTCCTGTTTTATTTCTAGTGGGGACTAAATTAGAGACCCAATTAGAATATCTGATGGGTGCTATGATTTGAGCATCATACATCAGTTTAACTTCTTTTTCTATTAATGTCATAAGAACAGGGTTAATTCTCCTTAGCTTTTGTTTAAAGGGCTTATGATTTTCTTTAATTAGTATCTTATGCTGGATAATGCTGGTATTATAAGACTTGAGGTATTCATAATTCTAGGGAAATATATCTTGGAACTCTTTAAACAAGCTAATGTACTTCAACTTTTCAGCTGGAGGTAATGTCTTAGATATCTTGATAAGCTTGGGATTTTATTTTGTTCCTATGTTACATTCCTCTATATTTGACCTTAGAGGCTCCATTTTAGGTTTTCTAACTACATCATTGGAGTCGAAGAGGTCTTATAGTGGGGTTAATCCCTTAAGCAAAATGTTGTCTTTGAGATTTAAAACATCTGATTCATCATTGTTTAATTCCTCAATTTGTACTGTTTGTAATTGTTCTATTTCTACTTTAGTGAATCTAGTTGGTTCTATATTATCTACAGCATTTACATCTATTTCATTATTTATGGTATAATCTAATGTACAGTCTATGTCTATATAACTATTTTGAAATTCTCCTTTAGAATTCATAAAATCATATATTTGTGAGTCTTGTGAAAATATTTCCAATACTTTAAATTATCAGGTATGGTTTCCTATGTCTTACCTCAACCGTGTAATGATGATTTGGCTGAAAGGGTAGCCTACATGTGCTGGCAAAAGTGGCCAATATATGTGCTTTCATATTTTTCTTTCTTGGAATGACAACAAAGTCAGTTTCAAGAAAACAATTTATCAAGTCTAGGATGGTTTCTCTGTAACGACTAAGTCTAGGGTTATTCACAAGATACTCTCCCTTGAATTTTTTTATAATGAGTTTTGAGTCTCCCATGATAGAAACTCTTTTAGCTCCAAGTTTTATTACGGTTTGAAGGCCTATCAATAATGCTTCATATTCTACCATGTTATTTGTGCATTTGAAATTTAATCTAAAATCATGCCCTTCTGAATGATCATTTTCTAAATTTTAGATCCATACTTGAGCTCCTGCTCCTAATCTATTTACAGAGCCATCAAAATCTAAATGCTGCATAGATTCATGTGTTATGTTTTCACTATCGACTTCTTTGTGTTTCTCTTCTACAACTATGATTTTATGTTTTTCATTGTCTGAATTACATAAGATACATGAGTCCAAATCAGAATGAAAGGTATAGATAGGATAATTCTGTGGTATTTCTAAACTACTTACCATGTATTTCATCAAAGTTTCTCTATAAAGCTTTCTTTGCTGACCAAACACATAAATGGTAGCATATGAAATGTCTAATTGTAGTGATCCCTGTAATTTTTCTCCCCATGAGCGAGATAATAACATACCATATTTAGGTGGGATATCAGCAGGGAAAATTTTAAGGATGGAAGTTTATATTAAACTTTAGAAAACTTTGTAAATATTACTAGTCCCTAATATTCAAATTTTAAAATGTGCCGATGACAGATTTGTAAAAAAATTAGATTTATAATTATTTTATACTATAAAATATATAACATTGGTGATTTTTAAGGTAAAATAATTTTATACTATAAAATTTGGGCGAATTCATTTAAAAAAAATGGAAATTAGCGAATATTTTTTTTTGGAAAAAAGCATGGAATATTAGCCCGCTTGTGAATATTAGCCCCTAAAATTTTCCATGGATATCAGCAACTACAATGTCCATAACAATACCCTTTTCTGGGCACTGGACTAGAGTTACACATAGGTCTTTTATCAGGCCAAGGCATTTGACTTGACCAGAATCAAAGGAGAATAGGTCCTTATAAGGTTTGGTGATGTCTAAGTTTAATTTTTCCATGACTGATTTAGGCATTAAGTTATGAGATGCTCCTGAATCCAACATAGCATTATGTAAAATTTTATCATGAATGTTTAGGCTAATGTAGAATGGAGGGACACCCCCTTGTTGATGTTTTCCATTTACTTCAGGACCAAATAATAACTCAGGTTGATCATCATTGAGGTTAATATCATCTTCGCCTTCATCTATTTTTAATGTTTTAGTAATTTGTGCCTTATATGAATCATTTTTCACCAGCTCTGTTAAAGGAACTGGTATTTTCAATTTGGCTATCTCAATTTTCATATTGAATGGAATTTGAGTTTTTCCTAATTGAATGATTTCATATTTACCAATTATGGTTTGTGTGTTTTTGTCTTTTTTATCAAGAGTTGGTAATTCAATTTGTGTGTTAACTGTTTTGTTTCGATTTTTCTTGTCTGAAACAGTTTGAGTAGCAGTTGATGAGATTTCTACAATCTTTGGGCTAGAAGTATTCTAAGTTTCCCTAGGGAGAATTTGTAGAGTTTTGGTCACAGAAGCTTCTATTGTTTTCTTAGTTTGGGTTTGAACCGATCTTTTAATAGGAACTTCTGTGTTCTTTTTGCTTCTAAGGCAATAATGTTTATGAACTTCATAGATGGCAGATTCATAGCCTTGTTTGTAGTCAAAGGACTCTCCAGATTCTAATTGTTATTGTTGTAACATGTACAATTATTGTTCTTCCTGGGTAAGAAAAATAACATTTTCATTGTTTACTCCCATCAAGTTTATCTGGGTGTCCTGATCTTCTTTATTCCGTTGTGAACTTTCAACATAATTTTCCTGGAAAGGTGGTCTAATTTGTTGATCGGGTAAAAATTCTCTTGATTTACCAGTATTATGATTTTTCATAAAGTTTGGGTTTCTAATTTAGGGACCTTGTTGATTTTCCCACTGAGTTTTTATTTCCATGTTCTCTAGTCTATCCATTAGTATTTCTACATTTTTAGCTAAACAATCTATCTTAATATATGAAGTGGATGGTTCTTCCTTAATGGTCACTCTCCTCTCATTCCTCATCCTTGCTCTTTTAGCTAATAAGTTAGCTTCTACACTAACTGCATCACTCTGCATCTGTTCTAAAGCTGCAGGGTTTCTTTCTCTTAACTGATAGGGCATGTCAACATCAAAACCATTTGGAAATTTAATCAGGGCCAAGTCTGGTGGAGGTTTGATATTCACTAGAATTGCATTGTAAATGTTGTTAAATGTAGTACAGTAATCCTGAATAGATTCATTAGGAGATCTCCTAATTCTCTCATATTCAGATAATATATGTAGAGGATTTTTCTTTCTTTCCCATCTATTTATGAACAATTGGTGGAAAGAAGCTAAATCATCTATATGGCTAGCAAGTAAAGATTTAAACCATTTTTTAACATCTCCTGCTAGTGTTTGTGTAAATAATAGCATTTGTACATCACCCTCATCAACTTCATGTAATTAAAAATAATCTGTCATTTTATTTACATGTTGTTGAGCAGTATACTGACTAGTACCATCAAACTAAAATTTTTTACTCTGGTAATCTTGTGGCATGGCATGTAAAGGGGCCTGCACGACCAAAGGGGCATATCTGGTTGCCATGGCTAAGACTTTATCTTGACTGGGAGGTAAAGTAGTGGTGCTTGAAGATGAACTTGGAACACTTCAAGATGAGCTTGAAACATTAGGTTGGAGAGGAAGTTTAGGTATGAATGGTTTTGTGGAATGAACTGTGGTCGATATTATAGGTTAGGTGGAACTAAATAAATTTGTATTTACAATTTCTGAAGATATTGTAGAGCGCTTAAGGGTAGTAGCAATTAGGGTAGCTAATTCAACTGACTGCTGAAAATAGGCTTTGTCTATATCTTTTATCAAAGTTGAGGTTAAAACATCAAGTTTTTCAAAAGTATCTAGAACCTGTTGATCTAAATCAAGTTGTATAGTTTCCTTCTTTGATTCAATAAATTGAATAAAATCGGGGTCTATTACAATATCATGGACTAAGTTTTCAGATTTGGTACGAAATAAAGAATGCTCAAATGATAAATCAATTTGAATATCATGTATGCTTAATAACTCCTTAGGATGTGAATTTTCTTTGATTAACTGACTACTACTTCCTAGACTTTCTACTTTTTAAGGTTTTCTTAAAATTCTGTCAGGATCATCAACAACTGTAACAGGTCGTGAATCAGGATGAGCCTTGGTATAATATGTTCTTTTAGAAGCTAGAATTTTAACTTTCAATGATAAATTATAACAACCCTTTAAAACCTTAAGGTGAAAAAATGAGGAAAATTGTTTCCTTTAAGATTTATTTTAACGAGGGACTGAATTCCCCAGTATGGTCGCCAATATGTTAACACTCTGAAATTTCCAAGAGTTGTTCTATGTGTTAAAAAAATATCAAAGGTAACTATCAACCACTTTTGGAGATTAGGATCTAGCCTTCCTAAAATCAGAGAGGGCTCTCTCTTAATTTTTTAACTTTGTTTGTTTAATAGATTTTAGGCTAGTTATGTTTGCTTAATTTGGATTGATTTTGATTGATTGGTGGAATTAATGATTTAGATGAATAGGTGCCTTTCCATTTTCCATTGGGCTATGGAGTCAATATATATTAGACGTTCTAAAAATTTCTTAACTTCAAAGCACTGGTGGAGAAATATACGAGGAAGCATGTGAAGGCTCTTATGAGCGACAATGGTTGTGAATACATCTCAAATGAATTCAATAAATTTTTTAGCAAAGAAGGAATTCAGAGACAGTTGATTGCGCCTCATAACCCACAACAGAATGGGGTCATAGAAATAAATAATAGAACAATTGTGGGTGTAGCACGAGTGATGTTTCATGATCAGGGCCTACAATTGCATCTGTAGGCAGAGGCATACAACACAACGGTATTTGTGCAAAACCATAGTCCTCATCGGATACTTGGCATGAGGACACCAGAGGAGGATTTTTCTGGTATGAAACCTGATGTTTCATATTTTAAAATTTTTGGCTCATCTGTTTATGTGCATGTGACCAAAGACACCAGGAAGAAGCTCGAACCAACATCTAAAATTATGATATTTGTGGGGTACACTAATACTCCCCACAAATATCGGGTGTATTTTCAAAAAATAGGATGACTGTTGTGAGATAGGATATAAAATTTGATGAGGAGAAAGCCATGTGATTGTCCCTTGAGAGGGAGCTAGATTTGCATGCAGATGAGGAACTCTTGGTTCCAAAGAATGAACCTTAAGATGTGTAGGAGCCACATGCGGAGGATCATGGAGTGGCAGAAAACACTCAGGCAGAGCCATCCACCAGAAATAGTAGAGACTTGATGCAGCAGAGCATGTAGGAGCACCTACTTATATGAGTAGATAGAGACAGTCTCCAGACATGTTTACTAGATACATGGCTCTTATGAGCAAGTGTATTGTGACAAAACCATCCTCCTTTGAGGAAGCAGTGCAGCAACCAATTTGGGTTGACACTATGGTTGAGGAGTATGACTCCATCGTCAAGAACAGTGCATGGGAAGCTATCCCAAGACCGGTTGGAAAATCAGTGGTTGGATCTAGATGGATCTATAATGTGAAGCAAGCGGTAAATGGGAGTGTGGAGAAGTATAAGGATAGATTTGTAGCCTGGGGATTCTCACAAGTTGAGGGGGTTGACTATGAGGATATTTTCACACTAGTTGCGAGGTATTCATCCATTAGATCTATCCTTGCACTCTCAGTGCAGATGGGGTGGCAGATACATCAAATGGATGTGAAAACTGCGTTTCCCAATGGAGTTATTGAGGAAGAAGTGTACATAGAGAAGCCATAAGGTTTTGAGATCTTTGACAGTGAGTCACATGTGTGTGACTCAAGAGAGCATTGCATGGGATGAAACAAGCACCTCGTGCTTGGTACACTCGGATTTGCAGCTATTTCACTGGGTTGGGCTTCACCAAAAGTGAAGCAGATGTGAACATGTACCATATTGGGGTTGATGGTAAGATGTTGATTATCATACTTTATGTTGATGATCTAATTTTGACAGGTGATGAGCAGCTAATAACTTCTTGCAAGGGAGTTTGAAATGAATGACATGGGAGTCCTTCACTATTTCCTTGGTTTGGAAATATGGCAACGGGATGGTGAGCTATTTTTTTCTCAAGGAAAATATGCCAAAGAGATTCTGAGTAAGTTTCACATGGAGAGCTATAAACCCATGAATACTCCTCTTCCAGGAATTTGGAGGAAAGAGGATGCTACTTCAGGAGAGGTAGTGGGCACTATTATCTACATGCAGCTAGTGGGTTCACTGATGTACTTGGTGAACACCCAACCAGACATTTTCTACGCAGTTAACCAGCTAAGTCAATCTATGGCTAAGCCAACCAAGATCTTTTGGAAGGCGGGGAAGCATGTATTGAGATATCTCAGGGGCACTACAGATTATGGATTATGGTACAGACAGACAGAGGGAGTGAAGCTTCAAGGCTTCATGGATGTAGATTGGGCAGAAGTCCATCAGACAGAAAGAGCACATCAGGAGGGATCTTCAGCATAATATTGAAAACAGTTTCTTGGTACAAAAGGAAGCAACGATATGTGGCACTCAGTTCAGCCGAGTAAGAGTACATGGCAACAAGTCAGGCTGCATGTGAGGCCATCTAAATGAGAAAGATCCTGGTTGGTTTGTTTGGTTCTCAGATGGATCCGACGGTGATACATTGTGATAACCAGAGTTGCATTAAACTTTGGTTAATCGAGTATTCCATGATAGGTCCAAGCACATATACATATGGTACCACCATCTCAGAGATTATGTTTAGAGGCGCAATATGTTACTTCAGTACATTCCCATGGAAGATCATGATGCAGATATTCTGACCAAGGCGCTCGCAAGGAGAAAATTCAAATACCATAGAGCCATGATTGGGGTGGCAGATAATATCTTTCTTATTGAGAGGGAGTGTTGAAAATTCAACAAGAAATGTGTGTCTAATTTTATTTTCCCTTAATTAAATTAGACAATAAAATGTAATATTATCTCATAATCACTTGTAATAGTTAACTAAGGGTGATTAACTTAGATAGTTCATGAATTTTGAGTTGAGGGTGGTTGGTGAGGCATCCAGAGTGATTCTATTAGTTATGGAGTTTGAATTCCAGTTAGAGAATTAGTTTAATGCATGAGAAATCGGTTAACTTAATTTATTGAGTTAAAGTCATTTGGATTAGTTGTCACTGTTTATTGCACCAGTGAGAGATCAAGTGAATTAAATCATATTTAATTCACATGCAGTGATCTTCCATGCAACTGATGATTTACTATTAATAGCTACATGCATGTCAGTTCCAGTGGAGACCTAGTTGAGACAATGGTTAAAGGGATGTTATCTATTAGCTGTATCATTAGTAGGTTGCCCACATGCAACCTGACATCCATTGGATTGCCCATGATCCTTCCGCAGTTTTGGAAGGATGAAATTCCTAAAGAATAGGGATTTCATTCCTCATCAATTGCACAAGCAAGGCAAGCTAATTCAAGGAAGGAAATTGGATAAGTGTTGGTCGAGTTTGTCGAGGTCAACGTGAGACAGTTGTGAGAGTGCAGGAGACTCTTGTGAGAAGAGTGCATTGTAATTGTTTCATGATACCATGGTGAATATCCAATAGAATATAGAGGTGTTTTGAGTAGCAAGATTTCCCCAGGAAAATATTTGTGTTGTGATTTTATTTTCTTCTTTCTTTACTTCTTGTGATTGGTGATTGTGTTTATTTTCCACAATTGATTTGTAGAAGGATTCAGTATCTAGCTTTAGTGCAATGCTTGATCAGATTGAATCCATTGATATACATATGTTTGTATAATTTCTACAGTGGATATACAAGATATAATTAAAAAAACGAAACTTTAATGTATATTATCTACATAAATATATCAGATATTAAAAAAAAACCAAGCTTTCATGCATCCTAGTAAACGCTGCTAGTTTTGTAAATTGTAAATTTTATTTTTTATATTTTGGAGATTTTTTGAAAAACTTATTATTATTTTTTCGCTATAAATTCAAATAATTCAAATATACTATATATATTTTTTTGAGAATACTAAATTCATTATGTAAATAAAATATATACATTAAAAATAACAACAAACATAATCAAACACCAAAACATAAAATAATTAACCAATGCTTTTCACAATTAGACTTCTGGTAGTACTTTTATTGCTTCGCGTGGAATTTACTTACAGAAGTGTACTACTACTCAATTTTAATTAATTGATTAGAGATGTATTTTCACACCCACATAGTTTCTGTCATGAAAAATTATGAACATCCTATAGATGTATAGATTCAGTTTTTGTCTGGAACCCCCTTCTCATGAAGGAACATTTCCAATTCCATGTCAGGGTTTAGTCAAGATTAACAAATGAATGAATATTTTCAATGCCCTGTCAAATTTTATTCATCATTAAAATGTTTTTAGCTAATTACATTAGAGGCGTTTTCTTTATGAGATTAGGTAGGAAAAAAATTTTCACCCCACCCAATCATAAAGCTTTATTATCGCCCTTCTAGCCAATTATATGTTGAAATGTAATGCCAGACGCTTTAGAGAAGACACAGTATGTCTTCATAACTGGATTTTTTTTTTTATGTTCCGGCGGAAGGGATTGCTTCTAATGTACGACATTGTGTGATGTTAGGCAAGATTTTTCTTTCAACAGCTAATTTTGGGAGTTAGCTACTACCATGCCATGGTATCCAATAGTATTTTTCATTCTTTTATTATTACTCTGAAAATATCCCTCTGGATTTTTCTTTCTTCTCCATCTCTTCTCTTCTTCTTCTTATTTTATCTTTACTTTGCAAATATTACCATGGTTGTTTCTTTAATTTTCTTCTTATTTTATTTCTACTCTGCAAATATTGTTTTGGTTGGTTCTTTAATATTTATTTAAGGCAAACCGTAGAAAATATGCCACCACAATATTTAGCTGGAAAATACATTACTGGACGGCAGCCCTGCTTCTCGGCTCAAGATTTGTGACTTCGGATACTCGAAGGTGAGTTTTTTGAGGTTTTCAGTGCCGTTTTTCTGTAATTGTTGAAATATGTCAGGCTAAGCTCATAATTGCGTTTTGTGTTTTGTGTTCAGTCTTATGTGCTTCATTCTTAACCCAAATTAACTGTAAGAACCCCTGCATACATCGCTCCTAAGGTATTTTCCAGGAAAGAGTATGACGGCAAGGTCTCTCATGGAATAAATATTCATTGTGCACGCTGTCTATAATTGGGATGTTGTAGGGGTTTCCACAGGCAGTATCTCTAATTCTAAGCTGCTGGGGTTTCAGTTTCTCAGATTTCAGATCTCTGGTCCTGTGGACTTACTCTATATGTGATGTTATTTAGGGCTTACCGCTTCGAAGATAAAGATGACCCAAAAAACTTCTGGAAAACGATACAGGTGGGTGAAGGTGTTTAGAGGTTTGAGGTTCAAACTGTTGTAACCTTCTCTTTCCCCCAATCAGTGAATATGGTAGGATGCGTAGAAAATGATTTTTTTTATGGAGTTGGTTGGGAAAATATTGTTCATCCTAGCCAATCTCCACACTCGATTTTCGCCCTTCCCTCCTATCAAAATTCAACATGTGGAAACTATTTTTTCATTTTCGTCAGTCACTTCTTCCAGTACATTTTCATTACTCCCTGCCTCCGGTACATCGTTCTTTGAGTCTAGTTTACTCATGGTCATCACTCATAAATGTCAGTTCGAGTCAGGCATGACTACTATTGCGGAAGGACTCAAAAAATCGTATGTTTTGTAGTTGACATAATATAGGAGTCTAATAGTGTATTTTAATTTTATACGTTAAGGACTTGGACACTATTTAATCATGATTGTAAATATCAAGATGAGACTAGGGCTTCATCCATACTTTGGATACTGGGAAACGAGATAAGCAGTGCCCTCGAAGTCGCAAGTTCCAGTCTTGCAGTTGTTCTTTTGATAATAGCGGTTAAAAGCATGTGAACCATGGGATTCTAGCGTGTTAGGTTTGGAGCAAGGCACCCCGGCCTAAATCTGCTTACAATCTGTAGCCCCTTCTCCACATGCACAGTATAATGTTGCCTTGAGCTTACTAGAATCAATCTTGGAATTAGCAACGCACCACATCTCGGATGCTCCATCTAGGGTTGTTTCAATGCTGCGATGATGTTGCACAGAGGTGGTTGGGGTGGAAGAGGAATTGCTTCCAGAGGTGGGCGCCTAGTTGTTCATGGCCATAGGTGTGAGAGCAATGTCATAGACATGCTCCTCAGTTGGGTAGAATAAGTCATACTTTCACTCCGATGTCAGACCTGGCTTCTGGTTTTCATTAAAGAGAGAGAAAATCAAGGTGTTTAGAGAGGCCTTGTGCTTGAGTAGAGTTCCAGAGTTGGAGAGGACATGATTGATGACGTTTCCATTGTAGACCAAAACTTTGTAAAAACTAGCACTGGTTTCATCATCGTAGCTCGTAGATGGCCACCCAGTCTCAGACACAACAATGTAGAGGTTCTTATAACCAAGGGCCGAAATTTCAGAGAACACTGTGTCGAGATGTGCATCAAAGAGGTTGGTGTACAGGAGCCTGGTGTTGTTGTCTCGGACTCCGACACTAGGGTGAAAGAGTGCGTAGTCTAGTGAAATATCATTGAAATCTCCCTTGTAGGCAAAGAAAGGGTAAGAATTGACCATGAGATAGGACCCTATTTGGCTGAGAAAGTCGATCATTGGGTTTATCTTAGTCTCCACAAGGTCGCTCTTAAAAACGCCGCTTGAAGGCGGGAAAGAGTTCTAGAGTGCATTGTTTGCAACATGGCTTGACACCTTGACAATTTAGTCAAGGTTTTATTTTACGAGAGCCCTGTGAATATTTGTCATGGTAGAGACAAGGTAGGAGGTGAGGATACTAGAATTGGCGAAGACTTCATTCCCAACAATTATAGCCATGATCTGGGTGCCCAGAACAAAGGCGACCACGTTTTGTTGGACCCAGGCATAGGCTCATGAAAGACGACGAGCAACTTTAGAGATTTGCTCATTTAGAATGGAAATGGTAATTTTAATGTCGGTACCACTGAATTCATGGAGATTTTCAGAGTCTGCATCGTAGATATTCAACTTGTTGATGCCTTGCCTCTTGATCAACTACACTACTTTGGAATCTGAGGGGAGATTGTCTGCTACGCGGCCATAATTGATAACCACAACACCCGCCCCAGCAGATGCAATGATAGTCAGAGCCACCATGATCATGATTAACACCGAGCTTGTTCTCATTCCAAGCAAAGAAACTATAACTGACCAAGCTCCTCTCTTTTTCTTCAACTTCTTTTCACATTGAACTTTTACTTGAACTTATTTTGCTTAGTGTGATTCAAACACATGACCTTCCCTTTTCTTGAATTCTTTTCGCTCCCTGCGATTCGAATGTATGACCTCAAGTATATTGGATTCAAGTGACTAATGTTCAAATCCGTACACTTTGACTTATCGCCCAAGTATTTATGTTTATGCAAAATATTTTTTGTCGAGAAAATTTTTCCCTGTTTTGGCATGAAATTGATTATTTGGAAATGGTCAGGAGGTTATCTGGCACATCTTGACACACAATTATGTAGTATTTTTCCAAACTTCAAGTTATCTTGACAAGTTTTCAACCTCAAGACTTGAGAAAATAAAATGGAGTGTAATTTCTTATGAGCTCCAATTATTCTAAAGATCCCAGTCACTTTGTGCTCTTGTCCTTAAAGCTAATGATCTCGTGGTTAAATTGATATTCTAATTTAGCATTCTTGCGAAATTTTTTACTTTAGGGTCGTGAAAATATTTACTTACTCTCAAGCCTCCTAGTCTTGAATGTATCTAAATTTCTCCAGTTAATCTTTCTTTCACAACACAAAACACATATTTTTCTCTGAAATTTATGAAAAATCCAGCCATAAACCACAAAAATCCATTAGTTAATCTTGCTCAACATGTGTCCATACTGTCCCTAGAAAAATCCAGGAAATATATTCCAAAGGAGACACATATCTGGTACCCTAATCAAGATTATGCCAAATTTAACCGAAGTTAACTATAGGAAACTTTTAGAGCTTTAATTTACCTATTCCCTCTCATCTTGAGATCTTTCAGACTTTCAAACAAGAAAATTAGATCTTTAAATCTGCTAATCCTTTCAAAATTACAAGAAGATACTTTAAAATTGTTTTAAAACAATACAATGTCTAGAAGCATTGGATTTACTTTGTCTACATCCATTCGTAATCAGAAATAAAACAAATATCGTAAATAATTTTTTTTCTTAATAGATCCGACGAGTAGCCTGTCGTTCTAGTTATTCAGTAACAGTACCTGCAAATTCGACGAGGCATTGAATGATGTTGGGATCCACACATTCAGAATATTGTAAATGAGCATTAGTGTCTGCAACCCTGTTATTGTTCCATCGCCAAAAACTCTAGTAGCTCGCCAATAATACTAGCATTATTAGCACTGAATGAAGTAAGAGCCACGACATTCGCAAGCCCTGACAGGATCATCCACGACGCTAGAAAGCTATTATAATCTATTGCAAACGTTTGCAGATTCGTGATCCCGTCAAAGAAATCTACCGGTATGTAATCAAACACATTGCTCCCAAGAAACACCGATTGCAAATTCGATAATTCGCTGAAAGTGGGCAAGGAGATGCTGATCGAGGTCAGGGCACTCAGCTTGTTGAAATCTGTTGGCAGTGCCCTTTCCAAATTCATCCCTTGAATATGATCCAAATGGTATCCTCCTCTCCCAAAAATCTTTACATGTATTTCGACCTCGGCTTCCACCAATCCTGATCTCCTCATTGTCAAGCGAATCCCTTTTACCTTTGCTCTTATCGGCGGATTTTGGATGAACAATTGATTACAGTTAAGGGGGAATTTAGAATCCGTCAAGTTCCTCCATTAACCCCAATAAATACGGTTATAGAAGTGTTGTTCTAGATTTTAATTGATTTACAATCAATCCATCGTGAAGTAATTGAGATCTTGAATGTGACCATGCCTTTGCCATTAGATAAATATTATAATGACCAATTTGTGATTGGATATTGCTTGGTTGTTTGGTGTTTTTTTATTAGTTTATGCTTTACATTTATTTCATTTTAATTCAATTATATTTAATTTAATTTAACTTTCATGTAATAACAAGAATAATTAATCTTTTTATATTAATTTATAACATTGAATCTAATTAAATCTTTTATATTAATTTATAATATTAAACAAAAATCGATTGAAATTATTGAGTTGGTAAGCTATAAATAAATTATTATCCTTATGGCAACATGTAACTATTTTTAAATATTACATATCATTTTTGGGGATTTCACTGCTTTAAGTAAGTCATTCATCTATGACTTATATAGTTTCAAAATCTCTTTGTGTATGCATTATAGTAGTTCATGAAAGTCAACCTGCTACCATCAAACCCCTTTGGTTGCAAACTTATTGAAAACAATGTGGCATATTCTTCACGATTTAACTAAAGACTAAATTTAGGGAAACATTTTAAAAGAAAGTTGATTTACCATTAACATTTTTCTTTAAAGTTATGATGAAAAAATGATTTTTTTTTTTTAATGAGAATTAATTATCACTCTTCTCACCACCATTATTATGAATAAGATAATGTTGTTAAGGTTTTATTAAAAAAATGAAAGAAAATTTGAAAACTAAATTTTTCTAATAATAAGCATATTATAACAACTATAAAATAATGTGCCCAACATTATTAGTTGTTTTTGTGTTGAGTGTTTATTATAGTAATTGTTATAATTGTATTAATAACAATTATGGGTTGCATTCATACTTATATAACTTAATACAAATTTGATGGGGTTTAGATCTCTCAAATTCTCACCCAGTCTTAAGGAAAAATTGGTTGCTAAAGGAGTATTACTTTTATGAGCTTCTTATTTTATTTTGACTTATGAAATGACTTGAGCATTGCTTGATAAATTGTCTTTACACAATGAAAAAATATACCTTAATTTCAATGGAATTTCACATAGAGTAGCCAAATTTGGAAAGAGATGCTTGTGAGCCTAGTGTTATATTCAAATTACCATTTCAAGTTTTTTCTTTTTTCCAAATTTATTTTCTTTCTCATTATTGGCAAGGGGTTGCATGATTTTTTTATTTGATCCAAGGTATGAGGGAGTCCATGAATCCATTTTGTATGCTTCTTCAGTGGAAGGGGTTCCCTTTCTTTCATTTTCTCTCTTCATATTTGTCATTTGTTGATTCTTATCTCACCTTGGTACTTTCTCCACTTCTCAAATGTCATATAGCAAAGCATAGAATGAAAAGGGAGCACGAAGAGGAAGGATATCATCATTGCTATGCCATCATTATGGGACAATTATGTTATTGTAACTTTCTTTTTAAATTTAACCTCCTATTACATTCTTTAAAATATATATATAAACTAAAATTTCCATATATTTCATTTAATTACTGTTTTCCACATTTCTCACTCTCGGGCTTCCTTTGCACCTCTCGATGCAAATGCTAGTTTTTATTATAATTAAAAAATATATGTAAGAAAGATTTGGTGAACCATTTAAGTGTGAGTAGTTGATTTTTTTTTTTTTAATTCAAAATTAATTTTAATTCTAAACTATTTAAAATTTAGAAATATATAATAAATATAATAGAAATAGAAATATATCTTAATAAAAGAGAAAATCCAAAAATGAATTTAATTCAAATAATGCACATAAATTTATAAAAAAATAAGTTTGAAAAAAATCATAAAAAAATATTTTATTATTATTATTATTATAACCATAATAAAAAATATATTACTTTATAGATTTTCTATAGTGGTGTTTGATTTTCTGTACAATGGTACATCAAATTCAGCATAGATTATTTTTTATGGCAATGCCACCATGGCACCTCTAAGAAATTTTGATCAATTTGTGAGGCTTCTAACCAAATAAATGACAAAAATCAAGATTAAACATATACTTAATGGAATATTTAGGTGTAGTTAATGAAATATTCTGCATGTGTATACAATATACTCATATTAAATTATGGCTATTTACCGTGTGAGAAACAACGGTGAAGATTTTGAATGGATTTAAAACTTATGTATCGATATGACAGTGGCGGCGGTGGAAATCATCATTGCTTAATAAAATTCAATTTTTCTGCACCAATCAAATAAATAAAAAAGTGAATAAATTAAATTTTAAAATTAAAAAAAAAATCATATTGCTTTTGTAATGTCAACCTTTACAAAAGTCAACCATAGATTAATTGGTTGGTTAATTTTAGTCAACGCAAGATTAATTGAATTTCAACGCATTACCCAATGGGTTATATACCCTGTGCAGCAGGGATAAGGATAATAATATGATTAATCTTATGAGTTTTTAAAATAATTTATTTGCTACTCTAAATGTACTACTCATGTACTAGTATTTATAGTCATAGCGGATCCAATAATTATTGTGGTACCTGCCCCAATCTAATCTTAGTAGGGGGGTCGAGATGAACGCATAGGGCTTTGAATGTCCCCACCCTTTCACTGAGCTGTGAAAGAAATGTGTCATATCTCCCTCTAAGTTTTGAAAATTGCATCTATATATATATATATATATCTTTACTTGAATTTTATATATATATAAAATTAGTTTGAAGGCTACCAAAATCAATTCAGTGAATCACTTCACACATATAGAGAACATGTGGGTAAAAGCCATGAAAATCTTCAGTAATTGCCATCAACCATAACGATGAAAATATAAAAGCGCCAATTCACGAAATTTATGATAAATATGTCATTCATACAATATACACTCAGCACTGCCTCCAGTCAGCACAACAATATTCTAAAAGTGTATATCAATTTTATACAGAAGTAAAACCATTAGAAGTGGGCGGAAATCCTCGTATCCTTGGTTCAAGTACACTCGAAACGCTGCCTAACGTACTCTTGGAGAAATAAGTTCTTAAAAGAGGGTGATATTCTCGCATCACGTCGGCTTCGTTGCTTCTGCGTTACTCTTACACAAGTTAGCTTTGATGCACATCAAAATGGGTTAAAATCGTTGTCCTTCAAATGTCTGGCCGAATTTCCAATTTGCAGGAGCGACATTATAGGAGTTGATGGTTCTTCGATCGCTCATGCTGACTTGGAAGGACAGACTCTACCCATTCAAATACATTAACTAAAATATGGTATTAAATTGTTAATCTAAAGCTAAAACTACAAAACGAATAGTGTTTGTGCCCACCTAGACGTCCACAGGACTGAAGTTTTGTCGAAGTGTGAAATTTGAGTTGTGGAGAGCCCAATTATAACTATGTTGTACATAGGGGAGGCTCTCATCCCATGTCCATGGATGCTTTGAATTGTACATGCGTAGAATGTGTACAATCATGCTTTTGACAACCTCTGTTTGGCCATCAGTTTGGGGATGGAAAGTTGTGGACTTGGTGAGTTTGGTGTCCAACAATGACTAGAGGCTGGACCAAAATGTGTTGAGGAACCTACTGTCGCGATCTGATATGATAGACTATGGGATCCCAAAGTGCACCCACACTCATTCAAAGAAGAGTTTAGCAGTGGCTTCTGCTGTGATATTGTTCTTGCAGGCTACCATAATGACCATCTTCGAGAATCTGTCAATGACCATGAAAACACAGTCGTTTCCATGCTTACTAGCAGGAAGACCTGACATGTAATCCATGGAAATGGATTCCCAAGGTTTACTAGGGGTAGGTAGCAGAGTATAGAGGCCTTGATTCTTGATGGTCAGTTTGGCAATGGCACAAGAAGTGTAGGATCTAATGTTCTTCTCGACATCCTATCAAAGGTTCAACCAATAGAAATACTTCTGCAGTATTGCCACTATTTTCTTGACCCGAAAATGCCCAACGACTCGATTGTAGTGTGCTTCCCATATCATCTTCGTACGCTCACTTGAAGGAACATAAAGGTGTCCCAGGTGACATAACAGTGCATATTGGAGGTGAAAATTTGGAACTTGCGTACCCCCAAGAGTGCCTTATATGTGTGGCCGAATTCTGGATCGCTCTTGTAGAGAAGCAGCCAATCAGAAGTCTCGTGCCCACAAGAGTTGAGAATGGTGGTTAATGCCACGATCGGTGGTCAGTTGAGGCAGTCTGAATCATTATTGGTGATACCCTTCAAGTACTTGATGTTAATGAAATTGTTGCAGATATGTGGACCACTTCTGATGACGATCGTTCTGCAACTTCCCTTGTATCTGTATGAACTGCAGGGGTCGGTGGTCTGTGTGGATGATTGTTTCCTTCCCCAAAATGTAATGCTTCCATTTTAAACAAGCCTGCACAATGGAATACATTATGCCCCTGTTGAGTAAGAACTGCCCCATCTGTCTCGATCTCAAATGGTTGTTGCAAGTCTGGTAATGTGAGCACTGGGGAAAAACAGAGGCGATATTTCAATTCTATGAATGCCTTTTGTTGAGATTCTGACCAAAATAATTTTTCTCTTGCTCCTCCCTTGGTGATTTGACTCAAGGGCCAAGTGACATGAGAGAATCCCAACACAAATCGACGGTAGAAATTAGCAAGACCCAGAAAGGTGCGAAGCTCTATTAGAGTGGTTGGGGCTGGCCAATCTCGAATTACTTGGATCTTCGTTGTATCCACATGCACCCCCCTTTCATCAATAATGTATCCCAGATATTGAACCTGGGTCATGCCAAAAGTGCACTTCTCCAAATTGGCACACAACTTGTGTTGTTGTAGTGTTTGGAGGACTTGTCGGATGTGGTGGAGGTGCTCTTCCCAACTCTGGTTGAAGATTAGAATGTCATCCAAGTACACTACTACAAATGAGTTGGTGAATGGCCTCAATATGTCATCCATCAACCTCGTGAAGGTTTCAGGAGCATTCGTCAACCTGAAAGGCATGACCAACCATTCGAAAAGGACCTCCTTGGCTTTGAAGGCAGTCTTCCACACATCGGAGGGTTCGATGGGTACCTGGTGATACCCAAACTTCAAGTCAATCTTAATAAAATATTTCGCTCCTTTAAGTTGGTCTAGAAGGTCATCAATCTGTGGGATCGGGTACCTATTCTAGACAATGATCTTGTTAAGTGCTCGATATTCAATACAAAGTCTCCAAGTCCCATCCTTCTTCTGTACTAAGACGAGGCTCCCATAGGGCGATGAACTTGGATGGATGTGGCCTTTTTGCAGCAGCTCCTGAATCTACCTCTTGATTTCATCGTTCCCCAAAATAGAGCGCTGATAGATCGGTCCATTGGGTAGCGGTGCACCTGGGGTTAAATCAATGGGTTTCTTGACCTGAAAATGCAGAGGCACCCTAGTGGGTGAGGTGAAAATTTCCATGTACTCCTCCATAACCTTGTGCATTTGTTGTTGTCATGCAAAGGAGCCATGTCTAGAGGTCGTGGCCAAAGTATTCTTCTTGCCCTGGGGGCAGATCATCAGGAAAACAAATTTCCTAGTTTGGGAATTGAGCTTACTGCATTGTTTTGTAGTAACCAAAGCGATACTAGTAGGCGGTGATACCTATTATATCCTGTACAACTTATTTCTCAAGGTAACAATAACAGCACGAGGTCGTGACACATACACAACATGTCGCTTCCATAAGTATGGTTGGCTAATAATACATCAGAAACATAAATAGGAGAAATGTCACATAATGCCTCATCCGTGAAGGGCTTGATGCTATAACGAAGGCGACACTGTTGGCTGACACGGAGATCTCGTCCTTGGTGAAGTCACCTGATGGTGTATGGCTATGGGTGCGCTATGGTCAGCATGCCTAGCCGCTTCACGACATCTGCTGAGATGAGGTTCTTTTGGCTCTGATTGTCAATAATGACTGTAGTGGGGAACCCTTTACCCATATTTGTGAGTGGAAGAGACGTTCTGCCTCCTCTGGATCTTTCGGTTCCTCCTTCTGAATCTTCGCAGTGGAAACAGTGGCATTGGGCTCTACATCAATAATCTATTTCCACTTCTCTTTCCCCTTGCCAGGTTTTGATTTAGATTCGAAGCATGCATCTGATTCAGAAGTCCCCATCTAAGCCATGAGGGACTACTTGGCCCGACACTCACTTGTGTTGTGAGTGGAGTTCTTATGGAACTCAAACCAATTTCCCGTGTGCTTCACTGGCTTCACAATGTTGTTCTTTGCCTGTGGCTTTGTCAGGTTGTCTTGGGCCACCATGCCTTGGATTTGTCCTTTGTTTTGTGGTTTGGGGGCACCTTTCCCTTGCTTTTGATTTGCAGATCCAAAGTCTCACTTCTTCTGCTTGAATTTCTACTCAATCTTGGCAGCATATCGGTATGTCGTACCAAGTGAGGAGATGTCGAGGAAATCCATTTCCTCCTGAATGTATCTATGTAGAAAACTGTGATACTTTAGCACCACATGTTTCTTTGAATCTTTTATACCCAAATTTGTGCGCAGGGTATGGAATAGATTCGTCAACTCATTCACATCTTGATCCCTTTGTTGCCGCAACGTGGTCCATTGTATGTACTTGTCCTCATAGCTCCCCACGAGATAATATTGTTCCTTGATGGCATCTCGGAAAGAATTCCAAGTGGGTACGGCTGAGAATAGAGAGGGTTCTATCTCATCCTTTTTCTCACAGTAGGTTTCCCACCAGTCCTTGACATGGGGGTTAGCTTTGAGGAGTGCAAAAATAAACTTCTCCCAGTCGAAAAAGTCATGAATCGAGAAATATCCTTCTAATAGATTCAACCATATATCTACGACATTTGAATCTATTTGACCCTCAAATATGGGAATGTCAAAGTTTACTTGTACCTTACAGGGAGTCACGCCTCCAGAGTGGTTGTTGGATGTAGATGCACCGTCGGTGGGTAGTCGTTGAAGAATCTGGGAAAAGTTATCCATCATCGTGGTACCTTTTTTTTCGAGGGCCTCCTCGAGAAATATTTTGATATGATATCCTACTCCCTCATCTTTCTTTTTGTTCCCCATAGGCGGCCATCGGGGTTTGCGAGGCTGATCTTGCAAAGGTTCAACTAGATCGAGCCCCAACTCCTTATACCTCGACCTAGTTGGGGACATGCAAAGAAGGATCGAGAAAAAGAAGACCGCTCTGATACCATTGATCCAGATTTATGTAGGAACGCAACAGAATACACATGTACCCATAAATACAAATATGCAGCAGAAATAACACTTCATTTCATTAATATCAAAGAACTGAAATTTGGTTACAGATATAATAGAAATAAATTAGCTAGGGCGCTAGTAGCTTATCTCTGAGAAGAGATGTGACAGCTATAGGCCTATGAACTAAGTTATAATGAGGCTCGAGGGCCTATTTATTATTTATAAACAATGGAAAACCCTAAACATCCAAAACCCTAACCCTAGGAGATGAAGCACCAAAACTATGGGCCCCTTTTAGGTAATTTTGTGTTTCAACTTCCTAAGGACGTAACTTTGGCATATGATCTTCGTTTGATGTGCACATACCTCATTAGAAAGATCTATCCTAGGAATACAAATTTTGATGTGAGAAATATAGTTCATGTCGCTCTCAGTTTTCCCAAAAAACGTAGTTTAGGGCCTCAAAATGGCTCCAGAAGTTTAGGACCCAAAAAACTACCAAAAATAGTAAGTTGTGCCGAAACTAAAAATCTAAAAGAGACAATGGTTGGGCCCCAAGTGGAAGAGGTGGGTGGCCACCAATATCCACCTAGATCATTCCTCCCCCCTTAGGAAGTAATGGTCCCCATTGCGTTGAGTTCCTCCATGAGATGAGGAAAATTTTGCTGAACTTCGTACTTGGTGAACCACTTGCCTTAGTGCAGGAGTTGGCCAGCTTTGACAACCTGATGCAGTTGGATCTTCTGTTGGCGAGTCTTATTGATTTTCATGTCCATGATACAATCTATGGTGGCCTGTTCCATGTAGTCTGGGTTTAAATCTGTTGTTGTGAGTTGTTCTGCAATGTCAGAGGTGTCCAGTAGAGGTGGGAAGTAAGGACGAAGGCAGTCCACATTGAATACTGGGTGCAGACCAAGGAATGGTGGAATAATGAGCTCGAAGGAATTGTTCCCTACCACCTTGGTGATGGTGTACGACCCATATCGAAGCGGGCGAAGCTTGTAGTGGGGTCCAATGAGGCACTCCCTCTGCAAATGTAGCCACACTTTTTCGCCCACCTAGAAGTTGTGTGGTACCTGATGTTGATCATGCCATTGCTTGTACTTAGCATTGGATCTGTCCAATATGTCATGAACTTGTTGGTAGATGTGCTGAATGCACTTGATGAAGCTATTTGCTTTGTCAGCTTCAGACTAGACATGAGTCAAATTGGCCTAAGTAGCCACAAATGGCATGGCTACGTCTGAATGGGACATAGTGGCTGGAATCCCAAGCCCACCTGAAAGGGGTTGTGGTCAGTTGAGCTGTGGAGAGCCTGATTATAACTATATTGTACATTGGGGAGGATCTCATCCCATTTGCGTGGATGTTTTGAATTATACATGTGTAGAAAGTGTACAATCATCCTGTTGACGACCTCTATCTGGCCATCAGTTTGGGGATGGAAAGCTGTGGATTTGGTGAGCTTGGTGTCCAACATTAACTAGAGGCTGGACCAAAATGTGTTGAGGAACCTGCTGTCATGATATGATATGATATACTGTGGGATCCCAAAGTGCACCCACACTCGTTCAAATAAGAGTTTAGCAGTGGGTTCTGCTGTGATATTCTTCTTGCAGGCCGCCATAATGGTCATCTTCGAGAATCTGTCGACGACCATGAAAACACAGTCGTTTCCATGCTTAGTAGTAGGAAGGCCTGATATGTAATACATGGTGATGGATTCCCAAGGTCAACTAGGGGTAGGTAGTAGAGTATAGAGGCCTTGATTCTTGATGGTTGGTTTGGCAATGGCGCAAGAAGTGCAAGATCTGATGTACTTCCTGACATCCTGTCAAAGGTTCAACCAATAGAAATACGTCTGCATTATTGCCACTATTTTATCAACACCAAAATGCCCGATGACTTGACTATAATGTGCTTCCCATATCATCTTCGCATGCTCGCTTGAAGGAACACAAAGGTGTCCCAGGTGACATAACAGTGCATCTTGGAGGTGAAATTTTGGAACTTGCGTACCCCCTAAGAGTGCCTTGTATGTGTGGCCAAATTCTATATTTCTCTTGTAGAGAAGTGGCCAATCAGAAGTCTCGTGCCCACAAGAGTTGATAATGGTGGTTAGTGCCACGATCGGTGGTCCACTGAGGCAGTCTGCAACATTACTAGTGCTACCCTTCTTATACTTGATGTTCAAATGAAACTGTTGTAGATATGTGGACCACTTCTAATGGTGATCGTTCTACAACTTCCCTTGTGTCTGTATGAACTGTAGGAGTTAGTGGACTATGTGGATGATTTTTGCCTTCCCCAAAATGTAATTATTCCATTATCGACAAGCCTGCACATGGAATACATCGATTTTTCATATGTGGGATACTTTTGAACTGTGTCGGACAATGTCTCACTGTGATATGCCACTGGATGCCCCTGTTGAGTAAGAATTTCCCTAATAGCATAGTCAGAGGCATCTGTCTGGATCTCAAATGGTTGTAGAAAGTCTAGTAATGTGAGCACTGGGGCAAAAAAGAGGTGATGTTTCAATTCTATGAAAGCCTTTTTTTGAGATTCCGACCAAAATAACTTTTCTTTCACTCCTCCCTTGGTGACTTGACTCAAGGGCCAAGTGATATGAGAGAATCCTAACATGAACCGGTGGTAGAAATTGGCAATACCCAGAGAGTTGTAAAGCTATGTTAGAGTGGTTGGGGCTGGCTAATATCGAATGACTTGGATCTTGGTTGGATCCACATGCACCCCCCTTTCATCAATAATGTATCCCAGATATTGAACCTGGGTCATGCCAAAAGTGCACTTCTCCAAATTGGCACACAACTTGTGTTGCCGTAGTGTTTGGAGTACTTTTCGGATGCGGTGGAGGTGCTCTTCCCAAGTCTGGCTGAAGATCAAAATGTCATCCAAGTACACTACTACAAATGAGTTGGTGAATGACAGCAAGATTTCATCCATCAGCCTCATGAATGTTGCGGGAGCATTCGTCAACCAGAAATTCATCACCAACCATTCGAAAAGGCCCTCCTTGGCTTTGAAGGTAGTATTCCACACATCGGAGGGTTTGATTGGTACCTGGTGATACCTAGATTTCAAGTTGATCTTGCTGAAATATTTCGCCCCTTTGAGTTGGTCTAGAAGGTCATCAATCCATGGGATCAGGTACCTATTCCAGACAGTGTTCTTGTTCAGCGCCTGATAGTCAATATAGAGTCTCCAAGTCCCATCCTTCTTCTGTACTAACACGTTCGGGCTCCCACAGGGCAATGAACTTGGCCGAATGTGACCTTTCTACAGCAGCTCTTGAATCTTCCTCTTCATTTCATCGTTCTCCAGAACAAAGCGCCGATAGATCGGTTCGTTGGGTAGCGGCTCACCTCGCATCCGATCAATGGGGTGCTTGACCTTATAGTGCAGAGGCACCCCTGTGGGTGAGGGAAAAATTTCCCCATACTCCTCCACAACCTTGTCCATTTGTTGTTGTCATGCAAAGGAGCCATGTTTGGAGGTCGTGGCCACAGTATTCTTCCTGCCCTGTGGGCAGATCATCAGGAAAACAAATTTCTTGGTTTGGGAAATGAGTTTACTGCATTGTTTTGCAGTAACCAAATAGATAGTGGTAGGCGGTGGTACCTTTGGTATCTTGTACAACCTATTTCCCAAGGTAACAATAACAACGCGAGGCCATGATTCATATGCAAGATGTCGCTTCCACAAGTATGGTTGGCCTAATAATATATCAGAAACATCAATAAGAGAAATGTCACATAATACCTCATCCGTGAAGGGCTTGATGATATAGGGAAGGCGGCACTGTTGGCTGACACTGAGATCTCGTCCTTGGTGAAGCCACCTGATGGTGTATGGCTGAGGGTGCGCTGTGGTCAGAAAGCCCAGTCGCTTCACGAAATCTACTGAAATGAGGTTCTTTTGGCTCCCATTGTAAAAAATGAACTGTAGTGGGGAACCCTTTACCCATATATGGGAGTGGAAGAGAAGTTCTGCCTCCTCTGGATCTTCCGGTTCCTCCTTATAGATATTCGCAGTGGCAACATTGGCATTGGGCTCTGCATCAATAATATGTTTCCTTTCTCATTCCCCTTATCAGGTTCTGATTCAGAGTCGGAGCATGCATCTGATTCAGAAGCCCTCATCTTGGCCACAAGCGACTGCTTGGCCCGACACTCACTTGTGTTGTGAGTGGAGCTCTTATGGAACTCAAACCACTTTCCCATTTCCTTCTCTGGCTTCGCGGTGTTGTTCTTTTCTTGTGGCTTTGGTAGGTTGTCTTGGGATGCCATGCATTGGCTTTGTCCTTTGTTCTATGGTTTGGGGGCACCTTTCCCTTGCTTTTCATTCGGAGATCCAAAGTCTCGCTTCTTCTACTTGAATTTATGCTCAATCTTGGCAGCATATCGGTATGTCGTACCAAGTGAGGAGATGTCAAGGAACTCCATTTCCTCTTGAATGTATCTTTGTAGACAGCTGCGATACATTAGCACCAAATGTTTCTCTGAATCTTTGATACCCAAATTTGTGCGCAGGGTATGGAACTGATTCATCACCTCATGCACATCTTGATCGCTTTGCTGCCGCAACGTGGTCCATTGTATGTACTTGTCCTCATAGCTCCCCACGGGATAGTATTGTTCCTTTATGGCATCTCAGAAATAATTCCAAGTGCATATAGATGAGAATAAAGAGGGTTTTGTCTCATCCTTTTTCTCACAGTTGGTTTCCCACCAGTCCTTAACATGGGGGGTAGCTTTGAGGAGAGCAAAAATAATCTTCTCCCAGTCAGAAAAGTCATGAACCAAGAAATATCATTCTAATAGATTCAACCATCTATCTACGACATCTGCATCTATTTGACCCTCAAATATGGGAATGTCAAAGTTTACTTGTACCTTAAAGGGAGTCGCACCTCCAGAGTGGCTGTTGGTGCAGATGCGTCGCCGGTGGGCAGTCATTGAAGGATCTAGGAAAAGTTATCCATCATCGCATTCCTTCGTTTTTTGAGGGCCTCCTCGAGCAATATTTTGATACAATATCCTACTCCCTCATCTTTATTTTCGTCCCCCATGGGCGACTGTCGGGGTTTGAGATGCTAATCTTGCAAAGGTTCAACCAGATCGAGCCCCAACTGCTTATATCCCGACCTCGTTGGGGACATGCAAAGAAGGATCGAGAAAAAGCAGACCGCTCTGATACCACTGATCCAGATTTATGCAGGAACTCAATAGAATACACATGTAACCATAAATAAAAATAGTGGAAATAACACTTCATTTCATTAATATCAAAGAACTAAAATATTCTTACAGACATAATAAAAATAAACTAAGTAGGGCACTGGTAGCTTATCTCTGAGAAGAGATGTGGTGGCTACAGGCCTCTAAACTGTGTTAAAATGAGGCTCAAGGGCCTATTTATTATTTAGAAATAATGGAAAACACTAAACATCCAAAATTCTAACCCTAGGAGATGAAGCGCCAAAACTATGGGCCCCGTTTAGGTAAATTGGTGTTTCAACTTCCCGGGGATGTAACTTTGGCATACGATCTCTATTTGACGTGCACCATACCTCGTTAGAAATATCTATCCGAGGAATACAATTTTTGATGTGAGAAAGATAAGTCATGTCGATCCCGGTTTTCCCAAAAAACGTCGTTTAGGGCCTCAAAACAGCTCGGGAAGTTCAGGACCCGAAAAACTGCCAAAAATAGTAAGTTGTGCCGAAACTGAAAAGCTGAAGAGAAAATTGTGGGGCCCCAAGTGGAATAGGTGGGTGGCCACCAATATCCACCTGGATCAGATATACTACATACCACGTAACTAGATGAAGCCGCAGACCACCAACCTTCTTCCGCACTACTCCTTCAGAATTGAGCCTGAGAACTGTGCTTCCCTTCCTTTCTGCTACTTTCATTAACCCCTTCAATCGTCGACGTTGTTTCCCAAACCTCTCTGACAGCGTTAGTTGGCCTCCACCTATATCGTCGGTAGCCATTATTAACCAACGTGTGGACGTATTGCCTTATCGGTCATCTGCCAATCTCATGCTCGAGTGACCATGTGGTGCACATCGCCGCATGACACCTCACGTCTCCCATCGTCGGCGTGGTAGCCCAATCGAGTATTATCTACTAATAATTTAGTTGCATCACCTCCACCCAAAAATATAATTACATATCGTATTGGTCAAAAGGTCACTGTGTGATTTTTAGTCATTTTTAAATCTATAATCTATAGTTATTTGTTTCAAATTTTGAATTTCAATGCAATCACAAAAGGTATATGATAGAGGATTTTTAATCTTGGTAAGTTTTGAATATTTTTGAAATAAATTGATGTTGTATTAAAATAAATATATTTATATGATGATGAATGTATATTTTTGAATTATTAGTTTAAATCTATTTTAGTTTTGAATCTACCAAACACTAAGAAGGATCCAATTTTTTCCACTCTAAAAGAGGTTTTCATATCAAGAGATTTGATCTATTTAGGTGCTTGGTATATTAGGAGTTAAGATGGATCTAGGCTAGTTTAAATTCCCCTTTAAATAAGCTATATTTCATGTGAATACCATGGGTTCTCAATACAATGGGTCAACACATGGGCCATTTTTATTTTTGTTATTATTTTATTTTTACTGAGTTAAAATGTTTACATTACATTACATCAATTTTTTTATTTTATTTTTATTTTTATCTAATTTGACATAGTCAAAATGTTAAACATTACATTACAACATCTCTACCATACTAGGATAAAGAGGCCCAATCATGCAACATTAAATGTAGGGTAAATAAATATTTATTAATAGGAATACATTCTAGGAAGATAATGATGACTAGTTGAGCCCAGAGGCTCATTCTACAATACAGTATGAGGGGGATGTGTAACTTTGTCTTTTCGTCTGAGTTGACATGTGCCCCTTTAAAATAAAAATATACTATGCTCTAAATATTGTCGCCTATAAAAAATTGAATATATTGTAAAGTAATTAGAAGTAAAGAAGGAAAAAAGTTTTAAGGTTAAAACACTTATTTGGTTAAATTTCACATTTTATTTGCACTCTAAAAAATTTGACAAGTGAAGAAATTTGATCCCTCTGGGCTAATGTTAGATCTGTACTTAAATGGATCTATGCTAGTTCTAGAATAGTATGAAGGGGATGTGTAAGTTTGTCAGTATGTTCGAGTTGACACATGCCACTTTGAAAGAAAAAAAAATTATGCTTGTCAGAAATTTAAGAAAAAAAACAATATATTGTAAATTAATTAGAAGTAAAAAAAATTGTGTAAAATGTTTATGTATATATCATGAAAAATGTTTTTATGGTTAAAATTACACATTTTATTTTTCACTCTAAAAAATTTTACATGTGAAGAAATTTGATCTCTCTCGACTCTTGTTAGATCCTTACTTAAATAGATCTATGTTGGTTTACTTCCATCGATAATTGTAAGAGAATGAATTGTGGAAATATCAAAATTGCTCACATAATAAGGCAATGGGAAAAATATATAAATAAAACCAATGATTACTAACTACCTATAACAAAAGAGGATAACCTCGAGTGGCATAGTAGATATTAAACCTACCAGAATAGATAGAATAGATATTAATTGTGTAGGCCTACTAAATTTTTACTAGATAATAGACATCGTATATTTTAAGTTTTAACTCTTTTTTCTTATTTTTATTTTTTTGAGATGAAGGGTTGAGATTTGTCACAAATGTTAATTTTGTTCCTTTCCCATTTTACTCAATTCCATAAATTCAATGTTCTCTCTTCCTCATGAATTGTATTATTCTTCATCGTCTATCACTTATCTCTCTATTTTATGCTTCTTTCTCCCTTCAACAACTTTCTTCCTTCTATCAAGTGTCTGGTGTTGCATACACTGTTTCAGCTACCCTACATGTACCAAATATGGTTAATATCACTTATCTCTCTATTTTATGCTTCTTCCTCCCTTTAACAACTTTCTTCCTTCTTACCAAGTTTTTGGTGTTGCATAAGCTCTTTCATCTACCCTACATCTCTCAACTATGGTTACATAAATTCTCCCCTTTCATATTCGCTTCAATTTCCTCAATTGATTCTCTTGCTCTATTTCCAAGTGAGTTATTTGATTCCTCAACAGAACCACTTACGTGAGTTGTTGGATAGTGGAGCTCTGTGATTCAATGGCTTATTGAGGTGCCTCATAGATTAATAGGATTTCTTAATATCATAGTTTAATTTAATAACTTTCTAATCTTTAAGTTTAATATCATTGTTTAATGTTACAATAAATTTTTGATTTTTCCATAAATTTGCAACATTTAAGGTTTCACGTCCTTATGGACTTATGTTTTCACACAATTTTCATTACATTTTTTATATTGTTCATGAGCGTTGGGTTTTTATTGTATAAGATAGTTTACAATTTTTTTTTATAGTTTTATATAGTGATGGTGGAGCATCCTACAAAATTTTGTTTTTTTCCCATATAGGATAATTCTTTGTATATATTTACTACTAGATATCTTTCATTGTTATGCTTATGTGTCCCTAATTGGAGAGTTGCAACTCTTTTGTTTTTTATTATGTATGTGTGTCCCTTATGGGACAATTACACTAGTTAGTTAGTAGAGGGATTCTAAAGAGAGCCCAAATGTAACTTCAAGAGAGGCATTGTTGGAAAGAAACATCCCCATTTTGTTTGAGATATATTCTTCTCTTTTGTAAATAAAAATATGAAAACTACAGGCCCCACGGGTGCATGAGAGAGAGAAGGGAATGGTATTTTGAGTGCATCGGTTAAGCTATATAATTTTCTTTGAAAAAAATCTTACCATTTTGATTTCTTTTGAGACCCTTGTGTATTAATCTTTTGTATTCCAAATATTTGTTTTATTGATTGTTTGAATTCAAGGACTTAATCTTTAATCGAAGCGCTCTTTCCCTTAATCAGTCATAGATTAACTCAAAGGGCTCGCACAATAATTTTCACGTTTTTTTTCATGTAAGGACAATGTTGTAAGTTGAAAAATAGGAAATGATTCAAGTTTTGTAGCAAAATCCATCCATTAAATAGTAATTAAGATTCCTTCATGGATTCAGTAAACTTCCTTCATGGATTTGGTTAACTGAAAAAAACTGACATGCAACTAATATCAGAATGCAGATAAGAAATTAGTACCTGGAGCCCCAAACTGGCGTGGCACCAAGTAAGGCAGGGATTTGATGTCTAGTTCTTTGTTAAACTGATAGTCTTAAAGTTTTCTTAGACCATCAAATCGAGTAGATATCCAAGTTACAGGAGGTCCAACTTGCAACAAGAACTATCGTTGCTAGAATAGTCTAACATTAGAGAATTTTTGGGGTATAAAATGGGAATCCTAAGGAATATTATAAAATAATAATAGAAATAATAAAATAAGCTTAGATTACCTCATCAATTTTTAGAGGGAAAAAAAAAACTTTTTTTTCAACTCGTATTTTCAACCTATCCCTCTACAATTTTACAAATTTTGATCGGAAGTACTCGTTGGATGCATAATTTATTTTTTCATCCAAGTGTGTTAGGTCCCTATATTAATAGTGTATTCCCTTATTGTTGTTAATGTAGCCCCCTTATTGTTATTTTTGTACCCCTGTAGTCCCCATATTGTTATTATTATGCCCCATAAAACCCCACTATTGTTATTGTTGTGCGATTACATTATTATTGTTAGGTCGTCTAGGATTACATTGTGACCCCATCGACTCCTATATATATAAAGGAGGTTTTTTTATTTGAATCATCAAAGAATTTTATTTATGTAATGTAAAGGAGGTTGTCCCCTCAAAGTGGTTGATTTCTAAGGTGTTGATCTCTCTTTTCTTATATTTTTGGAGTTGGTTTCATAAAATTTGGTATACGAACTTTGGATTCTAGGGCTTCACTGCTTCAAAAAGATCTTGGTTTGCAATATTTTTGGAGATATGATCTATGGAATTTAGGGTTTTTTCACGCTTTCGAATTTCATCTCAAAAAGGTGACCTTGGGAGAATCTTCATAACTCTCGCTCTGAGCATCTGATTGGAATTCTGTAAAAAGTGGCCTAAATCACACGAAATCTAGTTTATTGTATATCAATTTTAGAGCCGAAGGAAAAAATAGTGACACGTGGCACACCATACAAATTCGCTCTACTGAACCAGTCCATAATTAGGCCATTGCGTGAGATTAGACATAAATTTGTCTTGAAGAATCCAAATTTTGTCAGACCTGTGGTATTGGAAAGAAAATTCAGAGGGATACTAAAGGACCAAAGATAAAATCTCATGGATCTAAAATTCCAAATATGCATTAGTTTCAATATCGAGTTTCTAAAAAGAAATAAAAAGGTGTATGCTGTTTTTCAAATTGCATAAGTCTTGTTGGGAAAATCAGTTTTAAGTGATTCCAAGGGCATATTGAAGCATACATATCAGTATTGGTTTCTAAAATTCCCCGTAAAAATTATTCAACACCTATTAAGCCCTTATAAGGCTCTAATATGACTCATGAAGAGGAAGAAGTGCAACATGATATATCAAAATTACAAAACCAAGTGCACCAAATTTTTCTCTCACAAAGAGAAACAAAAAATGAAATGAAAGTTTTGAAGAAAGGCATGGAAGCGAAGATGGATGGTTTGAAGAATGGTATGGAAGCTAATATAGATGACATGGAAGCTAAGATATATGAAAAAATGAGATACTACATGGAAGACATGAAGAATGATCTAAAATAAGACATGGAAGGTTTGAAGGAAGGTTTTAAAATTTTGATACAAGAAATGATTCTAATGGTGAAAAGGTAGTACAGGAAACTCATGATGAGAAAAAAATAAATGTTAATCGTGATCTCATAAAATATAATTTTGGATTGAAGACCCACCATATTCCAAAGATCGATATGAGGAAGTTTGATGGAAAGGATCCTGTAACATGGATACTATATATGGGGCAATATTTTGATCTCCATAATGTGCAAAACACACAAAAGGTACGCATTTCAACTTTACATTTAGAAAAAAAATACATTTGTATGGTATCGATGGCTTTTCTCTCATAAACAAATTGTCACTTGGTCAATTTTTATGAAGGAAATGATAACGCATTATGAGGATGCAAGGAGAAACACCTTCTTTAGCCAATTGATAAATCTCAAATAAAAGGTTTCAATGGTGGAGCACATTGAGGACTTTAAAAAATTGAATATAAGGGTAACTAATATGCCAAAGGAACACAAGATTGATGTCTTCATAGGGACTTTAAAGGATAACATCCAACATGAGATTCGCCTTTGGAAACCTGATTCATTGGAGAAGGCATTCAGATTGGCAAGAAAAAATAGAAGTAAATTTATAGCGACAAGGAAGCCTACCACTCACATCTATAAAGATGGAAGTGTTGCTACTACTACAAGGTTGACACAACAAAAATTGGAAGAAAAAAGAGCAAAAGGGCTTTGCTACAGTTGTGATAGAAAATACAGTAAAGGTCATAGGTGTGCAAAGAAGAAATTATTTTACATAGATTGTGAAGAGGAGGAAGAAAATGAACAAGAAACTTCAAAATAAGAGGATATAACCTAGGAAACAACCTTAGAGAAAGAACAAATGAGTATGACTGTTGGGTAAAATTGAATCTGGATAGAGTCAATGTTGACTAGGGTAAATAGTAGTGGTTTTGGGGCACATGGTATTGTGTACCCATGTTTTTCAGCCCATGGTATTTCATGTAGTGGAGCCTATAAAAGGTTGGGAAGACTTCCTTGTAAGGTAGGCCTGGAGGTGAGCGGTGAAGGCTCACTTGGCCGAATTTGCCAGGGTTTTGGCCAATGCATAATGAAATTTCATTGGTTGGGTTTTGCCCTGGATTTGGGGTTTTCCCAGATAAACATATGTGTTTATGTTTATGTGTTTTGTTACTAGTTATGTTTTATTATTCCTCTCGGTAGTTATTTATTATTTCTCCTGTAAATTATAACAACTGGTATAAGAGCCATTTTGGATTATTTTGTTGCTAAGGGTTATATGGCCTGGTGAATGGAGAGATATGATTGCAGATCAACAAAGTGACATGCTAAATCTAAATTGTCAAAGGTAGCACTAATTTATATCGCCAAGGAATACGAGTGTGTGCTGGGTGGACAGCCGAATTTGTGGACTCGACAACATGAGCGAGTTCATGGATCTGGTGATAGCATAAGCCATAGGAATAATATGGAATCCCATGGAGGACTCCAATGATGGAAGAGGACGTAACATGTATTTGCAATTTTTTGGTGTAATGAATATGGTGTTGCTAGAAAAGAGGCAACCGAATTTAGATCTGGATCTGGATTCTTCTCAGTGAAGGTGAGTCTAAAGCATACATCGAAAGTGTTTCCCATGTTGAATGTTGGAAGCTTCAGATCAGTGGGGAACGAAATTGAGAAGGGATTTTCCTAACGTTCAAATTTGCGCCAAAGAAATCGATGTCAGGTTTGTGCTGCATAGATTTGAGATCCCATAAACGGTTCCACGGTTATGGCATTTTCGATGAAGCATTATCAAATTAGAGACTGTGTGGAGCCTGTTATTTTCATATATCATGTGATGCCCTGATCACCATTTGATGGTTGGTTGAATCACATGGTTGGGATTTGCACTAAAGCCAATCAATGACACGGTGGTTGGGTCGCACAGTGATCAAAGAGAGTTCCAGCATGTTGAGGAATTCGTGAAGGGACTTGCATCCTGAATGTTGGCAGCGACATGGAGATGCATTTTGCAATGATATCCAAGAGGATTGAAATCGAAGGATGGCCTGTAGGTCAAGCAACGACCCCAGTGAAAGGGTCACAAGTGTGGACGAGTTATACCTATGGAAGTCGCTTTATAGGTATGAAAAGGTAGCCGAAATTCATCCAACAGTGTGGAAATCTTGTGCCTGAGATAAAAGTGGAGACGAGAAGCCATTTGAGGTTGTCGAGTTAGTAATTGATATTTATGGATTAGTTGGATCAGCAAACGCCAATATCCGTCGTTTAGATATAAGTCATTTATTTCTCCAGCGTAGGTGACAGATGTGTGCAAACAAGTTCTGGCATGGAATCCTTGATGGCAAAGGAGTATTAATTTGAGATACTTTAGATGGCTATGATGCGGTGGTGTTGGCGAAAGAGAGATCTAATTTTTGTGGAAAAAAACGGTTGGACATCATCGTCAATGACAATGTTGATGATGTTCTCTCACGAGTCTTACATTGTTTTACAGTTGGATTCGAACAAGCATATACCAATGGTAATTATGACAGAGATGACATCACCACATTTTGAAAAGGGAAGCCATCGAATTTCGTTGCACTAGGATAGAAAATTCTGTCAAAATAAGAGAGGAGAAAAGTCTTTTAAAATGAGAGAGGATATGTACATGTGGATTAATTAATTGATGAACTATGTATCTGAAGAGAACTCCTAGAGGAATGGCGGTTACAGAGGCTTGTGACCCATGTAATTCGGTAGATGGGTTATTTTTATATGGACATTGATTTCATATGTACAAATATAGTAACAATGAAACAAAAAAAATATTATTATTATAATGGAGTTAATTTTTACATGTAAATGGGCATACTAGTGTAAGACCTGGTATGGCATGCGTACCCCTGGGTAATTATAGGTAAAGTCTGGGTTAGACCTAGGTGATAGGGGGGATGTCAAGTTAACAATTACCCTGGGTAAAAATTTGAGGGGGGAAGAGCTAGAGTGAGCGGGGTTGTCTCACTTAGCAATTTTGGCTGGATTTAGTCAAGAAACCCCAAGTCAAGTTTAAGGGGAGAATTATTAGGTAAAATTGACTCGGGATAGAGTCAATGTTGACTAGGGTAAATAGTAGTGGTTTTGTGGCACATGGTATTGTGCACCCATGGTTTTTAGCCCATTGTATTGCATGTAATGGAGCCTATAAAAGGCTGGGAAGAATTCATTGTAAGGTAGGCCTGGAGGTGAGCGATGAAGGCTCACTTGGCTGGATTGGCCAGGGTTTTGGCCAATGCTTAGTGAAATTTCATTGGTTGGGTTTTGCCCTAGATTTTGGGTTTTCCTGGATAAACATATGTGTTTATGTTTATGTGTTTTGTTGCTAGTTATGTTTTATTATTCCTCTCGGTAATTATTTATTATTTCTCCTGTAAATTCTAACAATGACCATATCCTATAATGCATTAGTAGGAATACCGCTCCTCAAACTCTCAATATAGAAGGAAATATCAAGAAGAAAAATGTAATAGTGTTTATTCATTCATGTAGTACCCATAATTTTATTCATTGTAAGGTAGCCAAGGAATTGAATTGCTTCCTATACCCAACACCTGGGTGTCAAGTGATGGTTGCAAATGGAGGGACTATAATTGCTCTGAAAAATGCCATAATATCAAGATAACCAGGGGGAATATGTATTGAATAGTTCAATGATTTCCATTCCAATGGGGATGTTGATGTTGTACTAGGAGTACAATGGTTACAATCTTTGGGGACGGTTGCTTTTAATTTTCAAGAACTTTTCTTGATTTTTTTTTTCGAAAGGAAAGGAAATTGAATTATAGGTTATTGCAGGGAATTCAAGAAAGATAATAAGCTCTAATTTCATGAAAAATATTCTGAAGAAATAACAACAAGCCATAATTTCACAATTATGCTCGCTAAAAGTTCCAACATCAAAACCATTTATTTTTCCAGATCTCCAAAAAGTCTTGGACAATCATTCCAAGGTGTTTGAAACTCCCAAAGGAGTCCCACCTATTCATGATCATGATAATGCTATTCATTTGATTCCAAGAAGTGTTCCTCCAAACATCAGGCCTTACAGATATCCTTATGTCCAAAGAGAGAAATTAACGTATGATTGTAGAAATGTTAGAGGATGGTATAATTCAACCTAGTCAAAGTTCTAATTCTGCTCCAATAGTGTTGGTGCACAAGAAGGATGGATCATGGCACATGTGTCTGTATTATAGGGAGCTCAATAAGATCACTATTAAAGATAAATTTCCCATTCATGTGATTGATGAATTATTGGATGAATTACATGGAGAAATTTATTTTATGAAGTTGTATCTTCGTTCAGGATATCATCAAATTAGAATGACGACTGAAGATATTCTGAAAACAACATTTAAAACTCATGAGGGTCATTATGAATTTTTGGTCATGCCTTTTGGCCTTACCAATGCACCTTCTACATTTCAAGGGTTGATGAATTCCATTTTTAAACCCTTCCTTAGAAAATTTGTGTTAGTATTTTTTGATGATATACTAATCTACAACAGGTCTTGGAAGGATCGTGTTCAACATGTTGACAGGGTGCTCAAATTAATTGGTTGAAGTTTATTTTTTCCACACAAATGTCTGTAAACTTGCATGCCCTCTTTGTTCTCTCCATTCTATACATACCATAAGTTACTGTAAACAACCACTTGAAATTTATGTCAATAGTTTAGGATAGCAACATAATTAGCCACAGGTGAAGCCTCACAATTATTTAGACTAATCACAACGCCTATTTATATTATCATAGTAGCATAATTACTTGCAAGTGAAGTTCTATAAGGTGTCCACAATAACTCATAATTTTCCATTGATGAATGTCGATAGGTATCGGTAAAAGAGCTAGTTTAACATTTTTTTTTATTTTTTTGAGAAGAATGTATTGTGATTATTTGTACTAATTTATAAATGCAAAATAGAATATAAAATAGACCATAAAATAAAATAAAGATTTATTTTTAAAAAATATTATTTTTTAATATATCTTTGTTTTCTCCCTCATATATTCAGACTCCAAGTTAATGTAAACAGTTCATTGAAATTTATTTGTCACTAGTTTAATGCACCTTCATATATACAGACTATAAGTTAATGTAAACAGTTCATTGAAATTTATTTTTCACTAGTTTAATGCACCTTCAAGAAAATATTTTTTAATAGTTTAATGCACCTTCTCCCAATTATTTAGACTACTACAATAGCATAATTTGTTGCTTGGAACGCCTATACATATCAACAATCAATTCGCTTCAATTAAAATAAGATTAATTTTTAATATATTTTTATTATATCTTTAATATAGTTTATTTTTAAATAATTTGATGCACCTTCATGTAATTATTTGTGAGTAGTTTATTGCACTTCTCACAATTATAGTTATTTCCCACAACTATTAGTTATGCAGAATTCTATATTTAGGATATCTATGCAATATTTTGATTTTTTCACAGTAAGATGTAGATGAAAATTTATGATGGTCACATGATTTCGTTACATAGATTATATGTGATGATGATGATGATGATGATGGTTAATGTCCACTGAGACCAACCTTTGGTCTATCGAACCTAAAGAAACAAATTATTTAGTTTGATTTAAAATTTTACTCCTATGCTCAAAGAGCTTGGAGAGAAGTGTCCTGAGCTTACTATAATTTTGACATGTTAAAAGGTTAGGAAGGTCAGTATTGTAACAAAGATTATGAAAATGAGATCTAATGTGGGTGTACGCAGGGCACTCTAAGAGGAATTGATTTCCATCCTCAATGTTCATATTCTCACAGAGATAGCAGATCCTTTCCACCCATGGTGTTTTAGGAACTACCCAATAACCTGTTTCACTATGAAGCTCATCAGAGTTCATTCTTATCTTGGCTATATTAATTTTATTCTTTGAGCTAGTTAAACAGAGAGATGCTTTTGATCTTCTAGAGTAAGGTTGATGACCTCCTTATAATATCTTAATTTCCTTTTAGCTTCTAAATCTTTCTCACACCAAATTTTATCTTTAAAATTAGAAGTAACAATATCTTTAATGTTATTAATATTTTGCAATGAAACATTTTCATCGATCTGCCAATGGTTTAACCATGACCTGGTATATTTATACCAACCTCGTTTGAGCCTTACATGGTTTTGGATAGAATTTGAAGCTAGCTTAGGAAGTCTGTGGTCTCCCGTGTTATTTATTTTGTGCTTGTACAATAGGAACCTAGTCATAGCTAGGCTCTCGACATGGGAAAGAGGAACTTCTATATGGAGAATAGAATAGGGTGTATTGATTTTAATTTTGAGGTTATCTGGATTTGTTCAATATTTCTCCAATATTCTCTAGAGATGCAACCCCAAATCTCACATCCATACAAGATAACAAGAGCGACTAAAGTTTCAAATATGAGCTTCTTTTTATCCCAGATAACAAGGTTTGCTGCTTTACAATTATTTTCAAGGCCAAAATAAGCTTTCCACCCTCCATTAATCCTTTTTTCATGCTATAGTTCCAGTTGAGCTTGTGATGAATATCAATTCCTACATACTTGTAAGAAGACACTTCCTCAAAGTTTCTATTGTCATACACAAAATTAGTGTAAGTGTCCTTCTTGGATTTCATAATTATAACTTTTTTTTTGTCAGTGTTAATAGCCATACCCATGGTAGAGTAGAAATACTTAAGAAGTCTTAGTTTCTTATCAAGATCAGATGGGCACCTTGCGAGAAGAACAATATCGTCATCATAGAGAAGAAGGATGATGATTATTCCAGCTAATATCGTGCTAGCACAACTTTCTTCCTCTAAAAAACCTTCTAGCTTATTGATGTAAATGCCAAATAGGGTAGGGGAGAGGGGGAAACCTTTTTTAACTCCAATAATACACTTAATATCTTTCGACCACCTCTCATTGCTCTTAAACTTGGCAATTACATTCTCGTATAATCGTATAGAGGCAACTCTGTACTTGAAAGTAACCTTTAACTCTTATAATCTATTCCATACATTATTTCCAGGTACCGTATTGAAAGCCTTTCTAAAGTCCACAAAGCAAAAAAAGAGATTTGATTTATCATTACAACATTCCTCCAAAATGATCCTAAGTGTAACGAGGTGGTCTGTTGTTGAGTGATGCCTTCTAAAACCCGCTTGGCCTTTATAGCCTTCTTACCTTCACTTTCAAGCCATATGCTCATCTTCTTTTCCAAAATAATACATGCATACATTTATTCCTATCCCATCCTATTACATACATTTTGCATTGATTGGACATATACAATATTTGTGAGAATCTATGAGGATATGATGGATTTGCTGAGGGTTGTGATTGTTGGAGCAGCTGAGACTCCATATTAGGATGGGATTTTCTTCTTTGATATTCATTTTCCATCTAAATATCTTGATGTACCACCTGTAAGCACTTAATTAGAATTGTTTTATTTTAAATTGAATTTGAGATCAAGATTTGTTTTTAACTTCAATATGGAGGTCTCATTTCACTTTCTTTTGGTTTTTAATTTTGCATTTAGTACACTACCATTCTTGTGGGTTATGGTTGAATCCGAATCTGTTTGATAATGGGAAAGTGTATCTGAGTCTTTTAAATACATGGACATGTAGAGGAAATGAAGTGTGGAACTCGTCATTATCAAATGTTCTACAAGTCATTGTTTCCATTCAAGGACTAGTACTAAATGCTAATCCTTACATTAATGAACCTGGATATGAAAAACAGTTTGGTTCATCAGCTAAAGGGGAGAAGGAGTCTCTAGCCTACACAAAAAAATCATTTCTCCTATCATGAAATTCAATGTTGGACATACTACACATGCCCCCAAAGGTAGAATCTGCGCATATTTTCAGTTCTAATTATTTTTTTTTAACCCTTTTCTTTTGAATCATTTTAAATCGAGTGACTATCATTTGTGCAACATTTTGAAATGATTGTTAAAGAGAATTTTAAAAAATGAGGTCATTGTATTCTTCGTGCATGTGATGCGTATGTGAAAGGGGCTCAATTTGGATCAATTTCAAAAGATTGTATGTTTCCATCAAATCTTGCAGCAGAGTCTGAGAACAAGAGTACTAGTAATGTTGCTGCAGAGTCCGAGAAAAAGAGTATTAGTTTTTCCGACTTCAAGCTTATGTTGCTTACAATTGTTCCTAAACTTATTTTAGCCTTTAGTGAAATTGGAGTAGATTTCCAAGCATTTCAGCATCAATAGCCAAAGAATCCAAAGGAATATGTGGATTGTAAGGTCACGTATTAATCATGAAAAAATTCCATCAAAAATCTGATGCGTTGGATTATTAATTTCTCAATGCATAAGTAGTATTGTATCCACAAATCTGCTGCAAAAGTTTTAGATTCTGAGTTGAGTTTGGCATAAGTGGAGGAGGCATTATTATGGGCAATAAGATATTTTTTTATAAAATGTTGTTGCGCTTCCTATTCTCATGGTGTTCTAGTTTATCTTGGTTGCTTGAAAATAGTGAACATTGTATCATTTTCATTTTACCAAATTTAATTTTCTATGGTATAATTATTCAAAGTCTAAAGCTATATCAATCATTTTTTGGATGTTTCAATCATGGAAATCACATGGAAATCATTTATTTTCTCTATATTATATCTATAAATATAGTGAAAAATGTAGATAGTAAAATTTAAAAGTGAACCTCATACAAACCTCATCAGAAAATTTGAATTTGAATCGAACTTAATCCTTTCCAAACTCGAATTTAAACCCGAACAGTGTGACATATGTTGCAACATTTAAAGTACAACTATGAACCAAGTTCCATTTTTGGATTACATTCTCAAGGATATTTTTCTTTAGAAAATTTATTAACTGTGTATTCACAAAGCACAATACATGAGTTTCTTTTGAAAGAGGCTCATTCTCCCTCTTACAAGCAGCATTTTGGTGTCAATAAGGAATTCAATATCTCCAACACAATTTTTATTAACCATCAATATGGAAGAATATTGAATCCTTCATTCGTGAGGGTTCCATTTGTAGCACAACAAAGCCTAATAACAAGAAAATAGGCTTGTATCAGCCACTACTAGCTCCCTATCAACCATAGGAGTCTATTTCCATGGACTTCGTCAGAAAATTAATTAGTCATTCAATCACACCATATTTTCACCTTTATGATAGTATCTCATTTTTCTAGCATCATAAATTTCATTCTTTGCAGTAAGACTGTCCAACATCAATGCACATTCAAAAACATATTTATGGTTTTCAAATGTATGGATACACTTTGGCCTCCCACTCACCATTGTTTCAAATCACAAATTTTTGTTTCTCAACCAATTTTGTGAAGTCAAACATCTTGAGTTGAGCCATGTGGACAAATATTTGAACATTTTATAGGAACACATAACTCATAAGAAAATTCCTATATGCAGTAGATCCCCTGCACTTCAGTGCTTCAAGGGTGTGCTTTGTAGTGCAAAAAATTTCCAGAAAATATTTATAAATACTTAAGGTGATGGCATAAGACAAAGAAGTAAATGATGGAAATCATTAATGACAGTGGGTGGGTCAATGTTAACTCCATGTCAATATTTTATTGCAACTAAACATCAATTTCATTCTTTGTAGTAAGATTGTCCAACATCAATGCACATTCAAAAACAAATTTATGCTAGTATCTCGTTTTTCTAGCATCATCATTTTCATTCTTTGCAGTAAGACTATCCAGCATCAATGCACATTCAAAAAAAGATTTATGCTTTTCACATGTAAGGATAATCTTTTTCCTCCCACTCACCATTGTTTCAAATCATAAATTTTTGTTTCTCAACCAATTTTGTGAAGTCAAACATATTGAGTTGAGCCATGTGGATAGCTAGTTGAACATTTTATAGGAACACATAAATCATCAGAAAATTCATATATGCAATATATCCCCTACACTTTAGTGCTTCAAAGGTGTGCTTTGTAGTGTAAAAATTTTCTAGAAAATATTTATAACTACTTAAGGTGGTGGCATAAGATAGAGAACTAAATGATGGCAATCATTAATGTCAGTGGGTGGGTCAATGTTACAACTAAACATCAATTTCGTTCTTTGCAGTAAGACTGTCCAACATCAATGCACATTCAAAAATAGATTTATGCTAGTATCTCATTTTTCTAGCATCATCATTTTCATTCTAGAATTGTGTGCATTAATTTTTTTCCATGGAATGATTTTAAGGTTGATGTGATGAAAATATGATGACATTTGATATCAAAACTAAACTAACAATACAAGAATATATATGTAATCAAATATTCACTCATCACCATCATATCCATGCAAAAAAAGGGGCGAGTTAAGATCATCTAAAAGTAAACATCATGGACACATTAAATCACCATATCATGGACACATTAAATCACCATAACTTAATTATCTAACAAAGCACCCTTATCGAGTAGGTCATAATATATTGTTCGTACCAACACACATCTAACCATCCACATGTCCATTTATTTGAAAGCAATCCACAATATAGTCTTAAACTATATAAATTCCAATACATTGTAGCAATTATATGTTCTAGCCCTAGAATCAAAGTTCATTGTTCATCTTGAAAAATGTGTTCCACTCATATGAAATGTGCTAGTGGAAAATTTTCTATAATGGCATCATGATCATCTATCGATAACCTCCATTGTCACCATTTTTTTCTACTCTTCACTTGCTTCAATTGCAACCGAGTTTCTATGACCAAGTGACTATATTGGGCATAAATAACCTCTGGTTGGTAATCTTGAAAAATAATAAGATCTTTACATTTCTTTACTTCTTAAAATAAATGTCCCATTAACACCATTGAGCCGATTGGGTATGTATAATTTTATGGATAATTATACTCTTTCAGAAACGTGCATTTAGACATAGAGCATCGTAATAAATAATAATGCATTTTTTCTTGATTATTTTCTGGTGCAATGACAACGAAGACATCACCTTCTCTAACCATATCAGAAACATGATCATAATAATTGTCAATCACAACTACTTCATTGTCCATTTCCTTGTCAGTCATGTTTCCAAATGGGGGAAATGGTGTCAATTCTTCGTGTTTCCATGGTTTAAAAAATTTCTTAATTTGGTTTTCATAGTCATCGATGGACTCTTTCTGATCAATACATGCAGAACAAAAGCAAGAGCACTTTCATTTCTCAATGCAATGTAAATTTTTCATGTTCTTACTCCTAATGGAGTGTAAATTTCTTGTTTGAGGGATTGCGAGGCAATTAAATGGAAATGATCTATCAACATCACCCATTGCAATACTCCAGAAGTACCTGCTTGAGAAAAACACACACATGTATGAGTCAAATTTTGAACAATACTTAATATTTTTTTTATTACAAAATACACAGACTTGTACACACATATATCTCTAGACATGTATAATATATTGTTAGTTAAATGTGTACGCTTACTTGTGCACATCAGCCATCCTTGGGTTCGATACATGAGTTAAATTATCTTTGCACCAATTAACAACATCTAAATAATTTGCAAGTCGGGAAGCTGAATGATTCAATTGATGCCTCCTAAGTGCATGTTTTAAGCATGCCCCAACACCATCGTTCTCTCCTTTTCCATGCCCTCTCTCAAAGATATTCCATGTATGTCAAATGTTGGTTCTCTTATGAAGACGAGACAACCAAAAGAATGATCTTGCTAATTTAAATTGACCAACACAACCATCTGACCATATCCAATGTTCTTTAACAGTGACCCTTCGTTTCAATAATTCATTATAAATAAGATTAAGAAAATGCTGAACAAAACATGTTTCATGTGTTCGATAATCATTGATGTAGAAATGGTATTCCTTAATCACCTCACGATTATTTTCATCGCTATAAAAACCATCGATATCAAGCTCTGCGTGTCTATACAAAATATGCAAAAATATAGATACTTGGTTTGAATGATAATACTCAGTTTGTATCGCCATTTGTGAACTAAACATGTAATTCTCAGTGAAATAAACCATTGATAATATTGTTTCTTTTGGGAACACATAACGTGATTTCTTGAACTGTAAATCGTGCCATCATGCTATATGACAGTGCTTAATATATTTGTATATTTTCACCTTGAACTTCTCCATAAAATATGTCACTGAAATGTCATCGTCAAGTAAAGTGATATTTTTTTATGTTGTACTTGAATCTACAACAGGAGTGTAAGTAACATTTTCATATCGCCTCCAATTCAGACTAATATTTGACAGTTTGGGATCATTAGGATCAATGGGATACTTTGCATCGTAGAGTACCAAATGAGAATAGTCTGGGCATTTTCTTCCACCAACACATTCTTTTTTATAAAATAATCTATTATTCTCTCGTGCACATAATATCTTCGATAAAAATTCACAAACACTTGAAGGAGGGGGTTCCTTTGACCAATATTTTATGCCAAAATTTACAAATGTCTCATAAAATAATTGTAATTCTACATGGTATCGACAACAACATGTGTCTTGAACAGTGACAGGCCTGACATACCATGGTTTAATCTTCACAAATGTGCTAAGGGAAACCTTCACATCAATATTACTCTCCATAAAGTTCTAGAATAATTCTACTTGACTGACTTTTGTTATAAGTTTCGCATGAGTTTCATAAACTCCCTTAGATATACGACGTTGCAAAACATCCCTTTCATTTGGCGACACATGAGAATTCAAATTCCAAAACTCTGTTACCCTATCATTCACACCATCATGAAGTCTATCATAATATGGATGCCTATAGATATTAGCCCAACATGCAAGTTCATCATTCTCATCTAATTGAATTCTAAATTTTGTATGCCTCCATAAAATTTTTCTTAATGTTTTAAACACTTTTGAAGTTGCTGACATCAATCGACTTGATGCAATTTTCTTCGCAAGTACACTTGTTAAAATTTCTTTAGGAGCACTCTTTTCAACTTAAGATAGCTTTTTGGCTAGTGTGGCAAGACATTTTTTGATACCATTTGATTTACTGAAACCTCTTTCTGACTTTTAATGCCCAATAATTCCATAGAATTTTTGAGAGATTTGTTCTTTGAAAATATACGTAACATCTGAGATTGTGCTATGATAGATTTACCTTCAAAAAGATGCTTCAACCCCAAATTTATTTTATCTCGAACTGTCCATTTAGGCATTGATGGTCCCAATTCTTCAATTTTAGTTGGATCCATATTCTCTATAAAGTTGTAGTTGTATACAATGTTCTTGGAACTTTCAATTAATTGCAGTGAAATGCGAGGTGTGGTAGTATCTTCTTGTGGGTATGATGTTTTTCCTACATAAAAAACAATATTAACTTCTAATTTGAAATTGACATATATATATTTTTAATTTTAAAACTATCTTGAACTACAATGTTTAAAAAAAAAAAACAAAATTCAAATTGAAGAAACTATTGACTCAGCAGTGAGATTGAAATCAATATTCTCTTGTGAAGAAATAATTTACCAGAGAACATAAGTAATTACCGAGAGGAATAATAAAACATAACTAGCAACAAATCATAAACATAAACACAAATGTTTAACTGGGAAAACCCTAAACTCCTGGGAAAACCCATCCTAATGAAATTTCATTAGCCTTGGCCAAAACCCTGGCTAATCCAGCCAAGTGAGCCTTCATCACTCACATCTAGGCCTTGTCTTACAATTAAGTCTTCCCAGCCTTTTATAGACTCCATTACATGCAATACCATGCGAAAACCATGGGTGCACAATACCATGTGCCCAAAAACTACCCATTGTTTAGCTCGGTCAAACTTGACTCTAATCTCGAGTCAATTTACCTAACATTCCCCCCTTAAACTTGACTTGGGGATTATTGAATAAGTCCAGCCAAAACTTCTAAGTGAGACAAACCCAATCACTGTAGCCCTCCCCCCCCTTAAATTTTTTTTACCCAGGGTACTTGTTAACTTGGCATCCCTCCTATCACCTAAGTCTAACCCAGAATTTACCAGTGATTACACAGGGGTACGCATCCCATACCAGGTCTTACAGTAGTATGCCCATTTACATGTAAAAATTAACCCCATAATAATAATAATTATTATTATTATTATTTTTTCTCATTGTTTCTATTCTTTATATGACCATTCTCTACATTCATGATGTCCTCTCCAAAGAGGACATCATAGTTGTACATGAATCTGCCCACCAACTATAATAAAAGATTTTTTTTTTTTTCATGAGCCTTTCCATGGCCTCTGCTATGCATCAATTCAGTGCTATGATCTATTATTTATGACACCACGATGACCTGTTGGCATTGTTTGTCATCGCCATCGATCCTTTGGTGTTTCTTATCACGACGAGATTTGTAAGGAGACTCGAGACTTTTACTTCTTCCTCTCATCGTAGGGTGACCTCGATCTTGACCTGAGCATCTTTGTTTCGACTTCCTCTTTGTGGATTTCAACCTAGACTACCTATTGAATCTCCTTTCTCTGTCTTGATCCCTCATCTATATGAAAACGCCGTTGAAGATTTCACAGACAGTTTCGATCCAATTCTAAGCCAACTAGGCCCATGCAGCCATCTCGGCACCATCTGGAATTGATTCAGTAAAACATACCTACCGAGGATCTTTCCTTGGATATCTCCCAACCTAACTTCGAATATCAGACCTCGCATTGGTTTCCGTGGTGTTATTCTAAATACCTGCCTGGTGGAGTTTCCCTTCTCCACCACTGCCCACAATCAATGCATATGCCAGTATATGTCCAGCACCTCCTTAAAGGAGTTAGTGGGCTCGAAAATGCTATCAACCTACTCAATTTTTTTTTCTCAACCACTATTTTGGACCCGCGACTTCACAACCATCATCGACGAATGCTTTCTAGCACTACCTTACATCAGAGCATCACTGACTCTCTTCAGTGCATCCACTTGCCACGCGCACGCCTTAACGAGTGTTTCTCGTGCCTCCACCATGAACCCATGGCTACGATCTCATCCTCTGCCACCAATATGACCCAAAGCCCTCCTCAATGACAGATCTTGGTATATAATACCACTTCCACCAACTTCTGCAAACTGTTGCAGATTATGCCACTTCCTTAGTGGTTTTTCCAAAATCGCTTCCCATAAAGGCCACTGTGATCTCCATGGCTTGCACGACCACAAACTTGTCCACAGTCTCCATGACCTTCAATCAATAATTCCCTCTGTAGTTTTGAATTAACCAGGAAGCCACAACATAGTTGCTATCACATCCATCAGCTGGGCATAGCACCGCCTTATCTGAAGCCAAAACTGCCTCCAGAATCTGCCACTAGATTTCTTCGTTGATTTCATATGGATATGACCATGAAACCATTTCTAGGATCTCATATCTCCATTCACAAGACAATAAAACCCTTGACAACAAAGGCGTCCCTCTGAAGTCAAAAATGTCTTTGATACCAAATGAATAAATAATTTACCAGAGAACATAAATAATTACCGAGAGGAATAATTAAACATAACCAGCAACAAATCATAAACATAAACACAAATTTTTAATTGGGAAAAACCACAACTCTGGGGAAAATCAAACCTAATGAAATTTCATTAGCCTTGGCCAAAACTCTGGCCAATCCAGCCAAGTGAGCCTTCACCGCTCACATCCAGGCCTTGTCTTACAATGAAGTCTTCCCAGCCTTTTATAGGCTCCATTACATGCAATACCATGAGTCGAAAACCATGGGTGCACAATACCATGTGCCCCAAAACTACCCATTGTTTAACTTGGTCAAACTTGACTCTAATCCTGAGTCAATTTACCTAACATCTTGGACATTTGTGTTTTCAATATTCTCATTGACAAGTTCCTCAAAATTCTCTTCGAAATTTGTGTTTTCAATATTCTCGTTTACAAGTTCCTCAACATTTCTCATTTCCTCCTCATTGTAATGCACCTCTACATCTCTTTCATGATGCTCTACCTCCACATTTATTTCATGGCTTAATCTTTCCCTTTCCTCTCGCCTTTTTTTTTGTAGAATCAGTTCTATTTCAATCGTGCATTGATTTGCAATTCCTTTTACTTCCCATGTTCACAAAATTGGAAACCTAAAATCGAATTCTATTTGGACCAAATACCCAAAAAAACATAAAGACTTCAAAATAAGACTTCATGCATTCAATAAGAGAGAAAACTAGATAAATAATTAAACTCATAAAGACATTTTGCAAAAATACTTCATGCCTTCATAGAGACATTTTTCAAAATATCAAGTAGTTAAATTCTTATAAAAAATAAGAATGTAATTTCTTTCCCCATTATCCTAAAAATTAAAAAAAAAATCCGCACCCAAAAAAACTTTGCTAAAAATTTTCGCACCTTCGCACCCTAAAAAACTTCACTTATTTGGTTCAGAATTATGTGTGGAATATTTTGGATTTAATCTTTCGAACGAGAATATTTATATACAAATATCGCCTGAAACATCATGACGAAATGATTAATCTTCGCAGGATTCCGTCGGCCGACGGTAAAATGTTTCGATTAAACTTCTCGCTTGAAATTTTAATAGACTCTCAGACAAGAGTTATATAACTTTCTCCCTAGATTCTACCTTGGGTAAACTCTCACACACAAACTCTCCACCGAGAGTTTATAAAACTTTCGGGCGAGGGTTTACCTGCACGGTTAAATTTAACATGTGGTGGTTTAAAATCTCAGTCAAGAGTTTAACATTTCTCACTTGAGAGTTTATTAAATGTCTCGTCATAGAAATTATCTCGTCTGAGAGTTTCTGGTCAACGAAAAACCCAGAAAATTCTGCAGTTTTCAGGAACCTGCAACTTTGGAGTTGTGGAACACTTACAAAAACAGAATGCTATCTTTCGGACCTGGTACCATTAGATTCATCTCTGAATATAGTTTCTAATGATGTAATATTTGTGGATTTTCATTAAAAATTTCAATTTGTTATTAATTTTATACTAAACTATGTCATTGTGGAATTTCATTGTTCTGAAAATTGCAATGAATGAAAATTCAATAACTTTAAAATGGCAATACCAAAAAAATCAGAAAAATCATATTGCAATTCCTCTCCCTATCTTCTTCAAAAGGGTATTCTCATTTTTCTTATTGGCAATCAAATTGAAAAGAAAATGTAGGGCTCATAAAATGTATTGAAACATCACTTTTTGTTTGTCTTCGTCCATTTCAAAAAAAAATAAAAAATAGTGATTTAATCTGGAAATTACTAAAAAAATAGTCATTGCAGTAGTGCAGTCTATGTAGATTATTATGATATGGTTTATTTCCAAAAAATGAATAACCATCACTAAAAAAAGTTAGGGTTAAAAAAGTGACTAATTATGTTTGCCTGAAAATTTCAAGTATATGCAGTTAGTAAACAACAAATTTACCCCTCTATATGTCAATATTTTTTTCTTTTTAAAATATGAGTATGGAGGTAAGAAAATTCTCTACAAATATTGTTTTTATTTCAAAGCGTAATTTGCATTGAAAATATGAGTTTAGTGGAGTTGAAGTTGAAAAAACATAGAAAATTACAATTTTCAACATAAAAAAGGGCAAAAAGTGTTTCTCAACTTCATGTTTTCACCCTAATATATAAAATCAAAAGTGGAATACAAATTGTCAAATTTGATAATAATAGAAACATTAGAATTTATATTTATATGGGGCTTTCCATGGAAAAAAGGCCCTAAGGTAAGTTAAATCTCGAATGAAGTTGATATTATAGTGCTAGTTGAAACTTGGGAGCACGAAGAATTTGAGGTCCCTAACATAGATGGCTTTGTACTATGGTCAATCTAGAACAAACAATCTTACTGTAGAGGCATTGGGGGTATAGCTTGTTACATTAGGAAGAAAACATCCCCCCATGCTAGGCTTTATAAAAAAAGACCCTTACAACCAATATATTTGGATAGAGATTACTGGCATTAATGATAAAAAAAACCTACATAGAAATTTTCTATTTTTCCTCTATCAATTCTAACTTCTATAAGAAAAATAATTTAGATAAAAATGGTCCTTACAATGGTTTAGAGAATGATATTTCTAGCCTAATGAATGAAGGTAATATCCTCTTAATGGTTGAATTTAATTCTCGAACTTCAAGCAACCAAGCTATTCTTCTAAGAAATTATTCCAACCCTAATCCTCTTTGGTTAGACGAAGACCTTACTCTAGCTAGTTGGTACAAAAGAAGCTCTAAAGATCTAGGGGAAAATTTGTTTGGGTTTGAGCTAGTCAAGCTTTGTAGTGCTCAAGATCTCATAATTGTCAATGGTCTAAAGAAGTGGCCCTATTCTAGCCAGATGACCTGTATCCATGGGCTTGGTAGCAACGTGGTAGACTATGTTATTTCCGATATCCCTTTATTCAACAAAATAATAAATTTTGACATCTTAAATGACCACGAGCCTGACTCATATCATAGACCTTTAATTGTAACTCTTAATTTTTTCATGCATAGAGATCCCATAGAAGATAATCCTTGTAGCCAAAAGAATTTAATCTTTGATAGAAATAAAAATGATCTTTTTCTAAATGAATTAAAAAATAATTTTCTACTTTTATCTAGTATAGACAACATAGAAGACCACTATCATAATTTTACTACAACCCTCTCATATTCTACTAACAAGTTGTCAATCGAATTTTCAAGTAATAAAAGAAATAACAAAACCAACCCTTGGTGTGATAAAGATTGTAAAAGTGAGAGGAGAGAAATTAAGGAAGTTGTTGATGAGTCTGTTAAAATTGGCAAGATAAAAATATACAAAGCCCTAAATAAAAGAGAAAAAATGCAGTATATTCAGAAAAGACAAGAAAATCTCTTACACCTCTCTAAGGTAGCTCCTAAGAAATTCTAGAGGAAGATTCTAACTAGAAAAAATAAATATAATAATAGAATTGCTTTACACGAATGGAATTTCTATATTAAAAATATTTATGAATCTCCAAATGTCATAGATAAATTTGAAACCTTGCTCACAACGGAAGAAGCTTTCTCATTACAAGACATGTATTTTTGGGTTAAGCTTCTGGCAAATGGAAAAGGTAAGGACATTGAAGGTTACCAGGCAGAAATCTTAAAAATTGGAGGTCATGTCCTCATCCCTCACATCCACAAACTTTTCAATCAAGAAATCAAGCAAGGGTTCCCTAAACCTTGGACTTAGAGCCTCATTATTCATGTTTTTAAAAGTGGGGATACAAATAACCCCTCTAATTATAGGAAAATTATGATTATCCCTCTCTTTGATACACACACACACACACACACAGATTGAGTTGCATCTCAAAATTATTTTGTGTATGACAAAGTAACTTTGGATGGTGTATAATTGTTTTATTAAAAATTGTTTTGACATAGAGAAAAATATTTTTATTGGTGGAAACTAATAATTTGGTAGATATGGTCTGTGGGGTCTTGGTTAAACAGTGATGAGGCTAGGTGTTATAGCACTCATCACAAGTTCAATTCCCTTCCCTGATCAGGGTGATGTATCTAGACATGTTATGAAGATAGAGTAAAAAGTGGAAAAAGAGAAAAATGAAAAGCACTACCAAACTTACAAAAAAAATAATAATTTGGTAGATATGTGGCTATTTTTCAAAGTTTATGAGTGGATTTATGGGTGAGGTTGTTACAAAAAAGTACACATAGCTCTATATCTCACATGGAATAAGACTTGAATCAGATAAAAAATTTAAATATAAATAAAAAATAATAAAATTCAATGCATAATGTTAGATCATTAAAAAGCTCTATATTAAAAAAGAAGAAGAAGGAGGTAATATCTGGTCAAAGGATAAATATAATGTGTAATACCATGCTTTCCACATGTATAATAATATTAATAATAATAATTTAAAATAAAATAAAATTTTAGTTAATTTTTATGATTTTTATTTTTTATTTTTTATTTTTAATTTTAACAATATAATGTGGAAGTATTTTGGATTATGTTAAAATTTACCAACAATTGAATTCATATAACTACATTAAATTGTATATTAAAAAAAATTCTAATTTAAATTTAATTAAACACATACAACTTCAAAAATATAATTTTATTAATTAAATATACATTTTTATAATTTATTTATAATATATTTTAAATAATAAATTATTTAATTTAATAGTAAAAATTTTTAACTTTTAATTTTGGATTTAGTACATTTAGTACAAACAAATACTATGGTTAACAATTTATGTGTTTGAAGGTGTAGATATTCAACTTTACGTAGGCTATATCGTGGAAAGGAAAATGTGTTTATCAAGTTATTTGTAAATAAAAGAAAAAGATAAGGTAAAAACTATTTATTTAAATTTGAATTTAAAAAGTTAATAATATAATAATTATTATTAATAAATATTATTACCCATTAATTAATTATTGTGAAAAATAATAATAAATAATATGATTAATGATTGTGAGTTTTTAAATTAATTTAATTGCTGGCATGTAAACTTGTTGTAAATAATTATGAAAATTTAGTTTGACCCATATTCAGATTAAGGTAGTATCAATTTACCATCAGAATATTATTAATGTACCTATTATTTATGTCATTTAAGGTACCTGCCCCAATTCAATCTCTTTTTTTTTCAGCGTGAAAAAAACCCTGGTTTATATAATGTACCAGTACAAAATTTTGTTGTATGTAAATAAAAACCTTACATCATTCTTTTTGTTACTGTGTCTTCATATCATCGACTTTAGATTTAGAATTATGATTCTATCAGAAATGTAGACCCTCAGGCCCCATTACAATTTGTCTTCATGAACTGATAAAACATCATTTTCATAACATATAGAAGAAAGATCCTCTAAAATCGAGAGAAACAGAGAGATCTTGACTGCCCTTTGTTGTAGCACCTTCCCATATCCAAAATAACAGTAAGATTTACCAGAAAATACTTTGTCCGGATTACCACAAACCTGTAAGAGGAGATAAAAGGTAGGAAGGCCTATACACCCAGATAAGGTATTGATTTATGGAAAGAAAAAAAAAAAACCTGGGACCTATCACTGTGAATTCAAAATAAGAAAAGTTTACCAACAACCCCTTCACCATTTGCATTGACCAGCTCATAGTACATCTCTGTGTATAATCCACTCAGCCCTTTCTTGGATAGACTGTCTGCTTCATTATTCTTTTCTCTGTATATATGTGAAAAGGTGATGGACGAATTTTTTTCCTTCAGAGTGTGAATCCTTTCGAACTAGTGTGACAGACAACTGTTGACAATGTTAGCCTTTTGATTCATATGGTCGATCAAAACCTTTGAGTCTCCAAAGACCCATATTTTATCCAAATAAAGTTGACATGCAAACCAAAGAAGGCCCCATAAGGCAAGGCACTCAGCTTTCATATTAGTGCAAAATCCCCCATTCCAATATATCTTATAGTGACATGTAGGGGAGATCAGAAGCCAAGCCCCGCAACCACAAGTGGAAGATTGTGAAGCACCATCGAAATATCCTGCAGGATATTGTATCTCATGTGGTCGATTTCTCCTTGATAAGTCTCCTGGAGGCTTCTGAATAATTTTTAAACCCTCCCAGCTGCTTATTATCTTCTTTGTTGTCATCTCAAAACTGCAAATCTGTCCCTCAAACAATTTCCTGTTTCTACTTCCCCATATATACCAATGATATAATATCGGAATTTCCTTATACTTCTTCCCTTTCCCCATCCACCATCTAGTGAAAACTTCTGTTGACCTGCAATCTGGTTTCTAGACATGCAAATATTCACATATTAAATTCAGAGTTTCCATTGCAAAAAAGCATAAATAGAAAAGGTGTTGATTGTCTTCATTTTCTTGTCCACAAAGAATGCACATGCCTCGCTCTTCACACCCTTTTTTCTAAAGGTTTCTCCATGTCATATTCTTATCCCTCCATACCCTCCAAGGGAAAATGGTCATCTTCACCTGTGCTCTATTTTTCCATACTTCATTAATCCAACTGCATGGAATCCTTATTTTTTTTTTTATATATCAGCACTGAATACACCTCCTTCACTCTTAAGTCCTTCCCTGTTCTTTGTCCATTCCACCCAAGGTTGTCCCCTTCTTGGATTTTACATAGTCCCAGAGACCTCATATTATTAATAAAAGCATGCCACTCTCTTTCTCATTTCTCGTCGAGTCCTAAATCCAAGAAGGTTTTCCATCTGGGGACCTCTAATTCCCATCTCTCAATGATTTGATATAAGTAAAAGATGCCCCTCTGGTTCAAAGTTTGAAATAAAACCTCATGTATATGCTGTTGTGGCCCATTTGACATCTCATCTAAACATCCAATCAACATTTTTTCGCCATTTCCAAAGTGCCACTTCAGTTTTTCCTTCACTATTGGCCATATTTTTCCAAAAATCTTTCAAATTTCTAAGCGGGATTTGGCTTCCTTCCAACCCATAGTATACAAATCCTCCAATGTGGACTCACCAATGTATTTTATTTTTATGACTTGCCACCATATCCCCTTCCCATTTAAACATCTGCAAAGTGATTTAATCAGCAGGGATCTCCCAAATTTAGCCAAATCCATAAGGCCCCATCCACCCTTTTCTTTTGGAGTTGTAAGAATATCCCACTTTGCAAGATAAATAGGTCCTTTGTCATTATTCCCCCCTCCCTCCCCCCGCACCCCATACAAATCTATCCGTTATCTTTTTTATCTCCTTTATAATCAGATTTGGGATGTAGTAGAGATGAGCCCAAAAAATTGTCATTTCCTGCAATACCATCTGAATCAAAATCATCCTTCCTCCTTTCGAGAGCCATTTAGTGTACCATAGGTTAATTTTCTTTTTAAATTTTATTAGTAGCCATTTCCAGTCTTCTGCCTTGTATTTTGAGACTTTAAGCCTAAATCCCAAATATATAAAACCCCCCTGCAGAGGAGCCGAATTGATCTTAAACATCACAGAGATCTCCCTCACTACTTCTTCGTCACCATAAGCAAAAATAATGTAGGATTTTCCTTCACTAGGAATCATCCTAGAAGCCTCACATAAAGTATCAAGTAAATTTTTCAACACAGTCTATGTTTCCATTACTAACATACCGAAAATTCATATGTGTTACAGTCATATGAGGACTGGTGCTTATACCTCTGAAGATTTCCTGGTCCGCCGCCCTTTTGATATTGATGCTAAAACCATCCATCATTAAAATGAAGAGCAGTGGGGATAGAGAGCATCCCTATTGAAGCCCTCTACTTGGATGAAAAAATTTAGTAGTGGATCCGTTAATAATTACAACCATGTGAGTATTACAAATACAATCCATGATCCATGCCATTGCCTCCTGATTCAGACCAATTTTGAACAGGATCATACGCATGAACACCCAGTCAACTCTATCATAAGCCTTATTCAGATCTATTTTCATGGCTGCAACTTCCTTCTTCTTTTCATGAATCATGTGTATGATTTCCTGAGTCACTGCAACTGCGTCGTGGATGCTTCTATTTTTCAAAAAGCCTGCTTGTTCCGGGGTAATAAAATTTGATAGAATGCCCTTTAATCTTTCTGCTATGACCTTTGAGATAATCTTATACAAAGTGTTGCATAAAGAAATGGGTCTAAAGTCATTGAAACTCTTCTTACCTGCCTTCTTAGGAATCAACACCAAAAATGTAAAGTTTATAGCTCCTTTTATCATGCCTGAAACCCGAGCTTCTTCAACCATTTATGTCAGGTCCTGTATGAATTCATCAATGAAATGTAGGAAGAAATCCGGAGTCCAGCCATCTGGCCCCGGACTCTTATCTACAGCAAAGGATCTCAAAACCCCCTTGATTTCCTCTGGTCTTACCACATTGTTAAAACTCTCCACATCCTCTGCTGAAAACATGACAAAGTAGTCCCTTACCATAGCTAATTGAGCATCCGTTACCATATCCTCTCGTTTCTTATACAGAGCATCAAAAAAATCCACTGCAACCTCTTTTATTCCCTCATTCTTGACAATAACTCTGCCTTTATCCACTATTTCCCAAATGGAATTTGCTCTTCTCCTCTCCGAAGCAAAAGAATGGAAGAACTTCGTATTCATATCCCCAACTTCCAACCAGATCGCCCTACTTTTTAATCTCCAGGTTTTTTCTTCATTGATCAATATGTCTCTATATTCCCCTTCCAAATTTTTTAGGATTCCCCAGAAGTTATCATCCTGAACTCCCTCCTCCACCTCCCTTAAGATTTTAGTCCTGTTTTCCTGTATTAGCCTTAATCTTTCCTTTGCTTTCTATTTTTTCCTGCTTACCCATAGTTTTACCCCCTTCTTTAATCCCTAAAAGTTTCAGTGAGGTATTCCATAGCAGATGTGTCCCCAATCCAATCCCTATCGCACGAGTACCAAACCAGCATTGCTTCCTACGAAGCCCAAAAAAACGTTCTAATTTTGAAAAAGATAAACTCGAAAAAATTAGAATATTCATGGATGGATGAAAAATTTTGTCGCTGAAGATTTTTAAATCTGAGTTTTTAAATTGGAATTTAGGGAAAGGCTCGGTGTTTTTAATGATTGTGTTCGAAAAAGTCACCCTATTGGAAAAAGTGGAAAAGGTCGACTGTATGTTTAACGATATGGGAGTGACTGATTATGCCCAGCCAATTTCTTTCCCGAAATAAGAGAGGATTGCATTCCGCTGGTACCAAGCATTGAGTTCTTAGGTCGTCGATGGGAACATCATGTCTTCAAACTATAGAAACGTCCGAACAACAACGAAGTCACCACTCAAATGCGTATTTGCAACTTAGCAAGGCCTGGCCAACCAGGAATATGGTTTGCGATCAAATATTCGATAATTTTCGCAATTTCGCAGTACCGGCCAGAAAAACAAGGAATCGGAGCAGGGGGATCGAGATGAACGCAGAGGGCTTTGAATGTCTCCAGCGCTTTCACTGATCTGTGAAATAAATTTGTCAAAGCTCCCTCTAAATTTTGAAGAATGCACATCGATCAAAGCTCCTTTTTGATGTATGGGCATACTTTGAAGTATCTCAGCTCTGTATTTTCAGATGGATCATATGGCTTTTTATCTAGCTCTATATCCCTGTATGTGAAGTGGGATCTTTTTCATTATGTAATTACTTATGGACTGTTTTATCACTATTAATATAAAACAGCGTTTTTTCTCTTTGTGAAAAAACATTAATTATATATATACGTAAAACTCTTTACTTCAATTAATTAATTCGAAGGCTAGCAAAATCAATTAACTCCATCACTGCATGCATACAGAGAACGCGCTACTAGAAGCCATGAAAATCTCCATTAATTGCCATCAATAATCAAGATGAAATATAAAAGCGCCAATTTATGGAATTTACGAGAAATATGTCACTGATACAATATACACCGCCTCCAGTCAGCGCAGAAATATTCGACAAGTGTATATGAATTTTATACAGCAGAAACGATTAGAAGTAGGTGGCAATCCTCGTATCCTTGGTTCAACGCTAGGAATACTTCCTAATGTACTGTAGGATAAATAACCGCTTAAAAGAGGGTGATATTCTCGCATCACGTCGGCTTCGTTGCTTCTGCGTTACTCTTGGATGTGGATAAAACTGGGTTAAAATTGTTGTCCTTCAAATGTCAGGCTGAATTGCCAATTTGTAGGAGCGTTAGTATTTATTTATTTTATTTTATTTATTAACTTGTAATATTATCTCTTAAATACTTAAAATTTAAATCTTAAAATTTTAAGATTTACCTTTCTCTTTTTCGCTTATAATAACTACAACTTAATCATTTTATTATATTATCAAATTCTAAATTATTCTTGGTAAACTTTCTTTAAAAATCCTAAAAACTATTAATATTTTATCCTATTAATTAACTAGTCAAATAACGGCTAGTTTCTAATGGCTAGTTTTCAACAACTTTTTCTGGGAAATGACACATCCCTACTATTTATTCAATGTGATCTGTTTCTTTCTTCACCTTGTCCTGAGAATGAACCACATTAGATGGTTCCAAAGGTCGTTATGAATCACAAAAGTCTTAGATCTAACGTTATTGAATCCTATTTTCTGCCTATTATTTTAAATCTATTTTCTCCCTATTGTTTGAAATAAGAAATTATAATATTATAATTAATAACTAATCTAAATATAATATATAGATAAAATAATAATTTAGTTCAATTTTCCCTCTCTTAGTCAAACTAGCTAAACTAGTTGTTATGCCTTAACAGCTAGTTGGATCCCCTCATATCCTCTTCCCATATTTTTAAATCTGTCTCCTCGATCTGATTTCTCATGATGAATCACAATGGTTGGTGGGAAAAGTGTCGGCAATTCATAATCATATGTGATTAATATAGAATATTGATGAGTAATCATTTAAATGAGTACAATTGTGTTGTTTATTTGAAGAAGATAGAATATTGATGAGTAATGACTTGAATGAGTATAATTGTGTTGTTTATTTAAGGAGGATAGAATTATAGTATATTGTTAACTGGTTTATAAATTATTCTTCTTTAATTATTATTATTATGTTTTTATTATAGAAATTATGTTTAGTTTCTAAATTTATTTTTGTTATAGTAATATATTTGAATATGGATGTTAATCTTTATAAAATAGTTACATTAGTTGAAATGCTTGTATCATGAGGTACTCTTAAGTCTAGTATGCTGGTACAATTGTTTATTTAAGGAAGATAAGAATTATGGCGGATTTTTAGGGATTTAATAATTTATTTTTTCCTTAATGACTATATTCTTATAATAAAGAGTGTGTTTAGTTTTTATATGTATTTTTGTTATAGAAATTTACAAGAATATGGATGTAATTTTTTATAAATGTGTTAACGGTCACTTGAAATTTTTGCATGAGGAAACACTCTTAAGTCTACTATGACATAGTTGTGTAATTGCTTCAATATCAATACGGATTTAAACATGTTCTTTTATAAATAAAAACAAAACATTTATTTAAATGTTGTCAACTATTTAAAAAAACAAAAATAAATAGACATATTTCATCATTTTTTCTTAAAAGCATTATAAAATATCAATAAATTTACTCTCATTATGCTCGCTCTATTCTTGATACTACAATCCACTATTAAAAAATTTATTAATAACAAACAAAATTAAATTATACATAGAATATCTTGATATTCATATTAAGAAAGATAATTATGTATCAACATTCTATAAATAAATATTGTAATTAAAGTTTAAAAAATTATTAAAATTTCACTTTTGAAATGAGAAAGATATGTAATTCTTTTACCTTTAAAAACATATAAATGTAAGCCTTAAATAAACTATATGTATATAGATGTTATTAATATAATTATATTTTAACTTTACATATATTTATATATTTCCATGCTCAACATATATATAATCTAAGAGGGAAAATCCTAATGATTTTAAGCTTCCACTCTAGGAAGTAAGGTTGTAAAAAAAATGTTGATTATCAAGAGGGGGCACAATCTTCACATACAAACTTCATTTGTGGTGTTTCTTGCACTTCTAAATATGTCTATTCCATTTTCTCTCTCAGGAAAATGTCAATAAAATATTTAAAATTCCTCTAAATGTTGAAAATTTTATTGCAACCAAAATTACAAATATTTGACATTGTGTCAATTACATAAAAAAATATATTGAAATGTCCTAAGTCATTTATCTATTGGATAATTTGTTAAATTCTTGTAAAATTGATTAACCTTTGGTTTGGAGAATGAGAATGATAGCCATGTTATTTTATCCATGTCAATGCTTTTTGACATTTCATATATTATAAAATGTATTGATAATTGGGAAATCATTGAGTTGTATCATTTCACATTTCATATTATTACATAATGTGTTACTCTTTGAGAACGCATTGTATGGTCATATTGACATATTGTATGAATTCAAAATTTGTTTTTTTATGAATGATTTCAAAGTAATTTTAATGAAATATGTTTAGGTTTTCTTTTTTCAATTTGTTCCTTTATTATGAAAGGAGTTTGGAAAATGTAACATCAACTAAATTAAGTTAAGTAGAACTTAATAATATTTAATATTTTACTATCATTAACATCTTTTTGTTTGTTAATAATTTTTTCTTCAAAAATATTTGTGCACTTTTTTGAGCCCTTCATATTAGTTCTCCATATTAGTCAAAAATTTGTAACAAAAAATTCAAAATCTTATATTCTTATGTTAGAGTAGAGATGGTGCTTTGAAGATGTTGCATTTCATGATGTATGCATTTCAAACATTTTGCAATTTTGGGAATAAATTTGTAGTATTATCTATGATCAAAATTATACAATTTTAAATGTTTTAGTTAGTTTAATATCAATGAAAAGTTATGATGAAAAGTTAGGACAATTTTTGTCATAGAAAAAGTATTCTATCAAGTTAGTAGTGACCATTAACTTTATTGGTCTTTTTTTAACCTTTGCAAATTAAAAATGGTTATATGTTTATTTCCACATAAATGATAACAGTATGTTATCGCTGTACACAACGAAAACCAAATTTATTAGCCTTAATTTCAACCTTTTTCAAATTAATAATTGTTATATGTTGATCGTGAGAGATGAAGTATGTCATCATAATAGACAAAATACTTAATATTATAAAATAAATATAACCTAAGTTATCTTAATTAATTTTACATTATTTAATTTAATAATTATGATAGCATTAGAAATTTATACAATAATTTTAATATATATATATATATATATATATATATATATATATTCAAAATTCTCATAATCAATGATATCCTTGTTATGAAACATTATGTAAACTATGTAATTCAAGGCTCAAATAATTTTTTGGTCAAGAAAACCAAAAATCATTCCATAAATTTAGTACTTTTCATAAAAATTTAAATACTATTCTTAATAATAAAATATTTATCATCAAAATAGTTAGAATTTAATAAAAGTTAGTTGAAAATAATTAATGTTATATTGTATTAATGGAGAAATGGTTACATGATTGGAATGTAACTCAAGTTATTTGTTCCCAACTCCATATTATTTTGAGATGTATTTATTGATGTATCTTTGATTAATTAAATGTAGAGTGTACGCTCTAGTTTTTGCAGTCTCCAAGTGTAGCTTACTCACTTGTGAGCTGCTGGTTATTCAATTCATTTCTTTTCTTTCTAGTTTTTATCGTGGTATCAGAGCTCGAATATGGTGAGCCTGATTTACCTACAGAGCCTTAGTGGCCACATAGCCTTCATCGCTACAGTACTCTAGTGGCAACATAGGTGCCTTAGTGGTCACAGTTTCAGAGTTTAGGTGGTCGGGAGAAATACCTAATTCACAGGAGAAACTTGGTTTCTCACAAGCCTTAGCAAGTTGAGAAAAAGGCGGTCAATGTTGTTTTTGGAGCCATAGTAGTACTCATCAGCATGGATTTCAGGTTCATTCCAGCGCTGACCTTGACATCGGCGTAGTTTTTAAGCTAAAAGGTGAGTTAATATCATTTTTTATGGTTCTACGTATGAGATTTTTCCAGATTGGTGGCAGACCTGAGTAGCAGACACATCAATTTTTTCCAGATTAGTGGCGAATCTGAATTGCAGAAACAGAGATCATGTCAGATCGGTGGCAGATCTGTGATCAGGTTGTGGTATGTGTTGATTTTTTTTAGTGTAGCTTGTAATTGTTCACTTAGTTAGAATAGATTTGATATCAGAGATTTTGAAATCTGATCAGTCCAAAATGAGCAATTTTACATAAAATTATCTCAATGAGACTAGAAAAATCAATGGGACCAATTATACCAATTGGAAATTCAAGCTACAGACATTGCTTGAGGGAGCGAATGCATGGTGGATCGTCATCGGTGATGAACAGAACTTGAACATTATGACAAGTGCGACTGCACTCATACAAGATTGGGATAAAAGGGAGAATAAGGTGAGAGTCTTATTGAAGATGTATGTTAAAGAAAACATTATCCCACATATCAGAGATAGTAAATCATCCAATGAGATTTGGACAACACTCAAGAATCTATTCCAGACACAAAACACCAATCACATCTTGTTGCTCAAAGGCAGGTTGCTTTCCATGATGATGGAGGAGAATGAATCTATTGTTGGATTCATTGCAAGGGTCAAGGACCTAAAGGACAGATTGGGTGACATTTGGGAGAAGGTGTCTAATTCTGATCTTGTCACAATACTTTGAACGGGATGACAAATGAATTCTAGATGTTCATCACATGCTTATCTGCACGGGATAAAGCCCTTCCATTCAAAGAGATGACAAGAATATCATTACACGAAGAAGATCGACGACAGAATTTGAGACCGTAGAGTGTCGATATTGCTCTGATGGCGAAAAATAAGCCATAAAAAGGGAAACAACCACAAGGAAAAAAAGGCGGTGGCATTTTTCAGAAAATACCATTTAGAGGTATGTATGCAAGTAACAGTACTAACATTTATGGCATTAAATGTTTTTACTGTGGGAAAACTAGTCATCTAGCTAAGTTTTATTTTAAGAGACAGACATATGAGGCTAGAAATAAATAGAGAAATCACACAGGACACTTTGCCAATGAAGGTCACAGTCATGATCCTCGATTATATGTAGCTAAATGTGCTCTTTTAGCCTCTGAGGATGATGAGGCCAAAAATGGTTCGTTGATTCAAGCGCTTAATCACATATGAAATGTAATAGAAGTTGGTTCGAGAATTTTGAAGAAGCTACTTCTAGAGCTAAAATTTATCTAGGTGATGACAGAGGTTATGAGATTAAGGGGTACGGAGATATTTCGGTGATGATACCTGGCAGTAATATCAGATGTATTAAAAATTTAATGCATGTACCTAGGATAAAGAAGAATTTAGTCTCTGTATCAATGATAATAGATCAAGACCTGCAAGTTGAATTCTTCATAACATATTGTGCCATAAAGGACAACAAGAAGGAACCATTTGCATCAGGAGCGCATGTGGCAAGCCTTTATAGGTTGAATTTAAAGAGAATGCCACATTAAGCTCTAGTTTCAATAGGTTTTACAACCGAGAATCTTTTGCATCAAAGATTCGGCCATCTTAACCTACAAGATCTCATGTTGCTTCAAAGGAAAGGTATGGATGATGGAATTCATGTTTTTCATAATGTTGATTTATATTGTGATGGATGTGCATTAGGGAAAATGCATAGGGAAGAGTTTCCCTTGAATGTTGATAGGAAGAAAAGATATATTCTGGATTTTGTGCATATAGATATATGCAGACCTATGCAAACTAGGTCGCTAGGTGGTGCATATTATTTTTTACTCTTTACTGATGATTGCACTAGATTCTCTTGGATATATTTTATCAAAAAAAGATCTAGACATTTCAATGTTTTATAGAATTTAAGAATATGGTGGGGAAGCAGACAAGGAAATTCATTAAGATTCTCCACTCACATCAAGGGGGGGAATGTTATGAAACCAGCTCCAAAAATATAAGAAAAGAGAGATCAACGCCTTAGAAATCAACCACTTCGAGGGGGAAACCTCCAATACATTACATAAATGAACAATTATTGGATGATACAAATGACCAAAACCTCCTTCTATATATAGGAGTTCATGGGGTCACAATATAATCCTATTCGACCTAACAATAATAATGTAAGGGCACAATAATAACAATATTGGGGTTACAAAGGTACAACAATAACAATAAGGGTGTTACACTAACAACAATAAGGGACTACATTAGTAATATAGGGACCAGCTAACATGCCCCTCTCCTTCAAAAAAGTGTTTTCCTCAACAGTTGGTAGATCCGGATTCTTCTGTATAAAATTCTCATCCTCCCATGTAGAATCTTCAGTGGGTAAGTTCTTCCATTTGATGAGATACTCTGAAATTGATCGATTTCATAGCCGTCGAGTTCTTGTTTCCGTGACTGCTTCAGGTTCCAATATGAATTTTCCTTCCTCATCAAGTTCTAGAAATATTGTTTAAAATGGAAGTTTGTCCCCTATAACCTTCTTTAAGCATGAAACATGGAAAACTAGATGCACTCACGAAGAAGCAGGAAGCTACAATTTGTATGCCATAGTACCAATCTTTTGCAACTCCTTGTAAGGACCATAATACTTTGGCGATAATTTATTATCCTTATTATCTTTCTTGAGGGATATTTGTTTGTATGGTTATAGCCGTGAATATACCTAGTATCCTATATCAAAACATCTGTCGCTGCGATGTTGGTCTACTGTTGTTTCATTCAATTTTGTGCCAAATTTAGGTTATCCTTTAAAATTTGGATAACTTCTTGTTGATGGTCGATGTGACCTTCCATTGCTTGAACCTTAGAATTTTCTCTTAAATAAGATGTGATGGACAGTGGATGATATCCATAAAGTGCCATAAATGGGGTCATTTTTGCTGCAGTATGGAAGGAAGTGTTATACCACCATTCAACAAGAGGTAACCACTTGACCCATTGTGTTTTCTTATCATATACAAAACAACGAAGATATCCTTCCAAACATTTCTTCACTATATTAGTCTAACCATCGGATTGAAGATGATAAGATGAGCTATTAGCCAGTTGAGTACCCAAACAAGAAAATAATTTCGTCCAAAAATTCGAGTAAAAATGGGATCTTTGTCACTTACAATAATATTTCGGTTTCCATGTAGCCTTTGAATTGATTCCATAAATGCAGTAGCAACTGTACTTGCTTTAAATGGATGAGATAATGCACAAAAGTGTCCATACTTGGTAATTCTGTTAACTACCACCATTATGACACTCTTTCCTTTGGACTTAGGTAAACCTGTGATAAAATCCATTGAAATCTCCTCCCAACATTGACTTGGAATGGATAAAGGTTGTAGAAGACTCGATGTCTTAATTATCTCAACTTTATTTTGCTAGCAAACCAAACATTCTACCACCAACTTTTGAATATCACATTTAAGGCCATCCCAAAAAAATTATTTCTTCACCCTGTGGTAAATTTTTAAAAATCTTGCATGTTGTCCTAAAGGAGAAGTGTGAAATTCCAAATGAATCTTTTGTTTTATTTGGGAATTCTTGCAAATATATAAGCGATATTTGTACCATAAGGAATCATTTTTTGAACTAATTGTATCAGATGTACTAGGATATTGCTGCAACTTTTGAATGAGTGTCCACACTTCTTCGTCCTTCTTCCATTCATCCCTTGCTTCGGTTATCCAATCTAGTTGGATAATAGAAATGGCACAAAGCAATGCTTCCACCTCTTCATCCTTTCTTGAGAGTGCATCTGCAACAACATTTTGCTTCCCTTTTTTGTAGATGATTTCAAAATCATAACCCAACATCTTTGTGACCCATTTTTGCTACTCTTATGAAGATAGTCTTTGTTCCAAAAAGTGTTTAAGACTATCATGATCAGTTATTACCTTGAAGTGTCTTCCCATTAGGTAAGGTTGAAATTTCTTTAGTGCATGTAGTATTGCCAGCATTTCCTTCTCATAAATAGCTTTTTGTAAATACTTTCCTTTGATTGGATGACTTTCAAAAGAAATGGGTCTTCCTTCTTGCATTAAAACAACACAAATTCCATTTCCCGAGGCATCACATTCCACAATAAATGTTTTTGTGAAGTCTAGCATAGCTAATACTGGTGCTAGGCACATTGGCTCTTTAAGATGTTCAAAGGCCTTAGTTGCTTCAGGAGTCCATGAAAATGCATATTTCTTCAATAATGTTTTTAGAGGTGCTGCTATTCTCCCATAATTCTTAAAAAACTTGCGATAATACCATGTTAACCCGAGAAATCCTCGCAAATTCTTTATGGTTGTGGGGACTTTCCATTCCTTAATAGATTTAATTTTGTTAGGGTATACCTTAACACCCTTGTGAGATACAATATGACCCAGATATTCCACCTCGTGTATTCCAAATAAACATTTGGATGTTTTTGCATATAATTGTTTCTCCTCCAATAGTTTGAGCACCCTGTCAACATGTTGAACATGATCCTTCCAAGACCTGCTGTAGATTAGTATGTCATCAAAAAATACTAGCACAAATTTTCTAAGGAAGGGTATGAAAATGGAATTCATCAACCCTTGAAATGTAGAAGGTGCATTGGTAAGGCCAAAAGGCATGACCAAAAATTCATAATGACCCTCATGAGTTCGAAATGTTGTTTTCGGAATATCTTCAGTCTTCATTCTAATTTGATGATATCCTGAAAAAAGATCCAACTCAGTAAAATAAATTGGTCCATGTAATTCATCCAATAATTCATCAATCACAGGAATGGTAATTTATCTTTAATAGTGAGCTTATTGAGCTCCCTATAATCTGGACACATGAGCCATGATCCATCCTTCTTATGCACCAATACTACTGGATCAGAGAAAGAACTTTGACTAGGTTGAATTATACCAGCCTTTAACATTTCTGCAATCATACGTTCAATTTATCTCTTTTGGACATAATGATATCTGTAAGGCATGATGTTTGGAGGGACACTTCCTGGAATCAAATGAATAGCATGATCATGATCATGAATAGGTGGGAGTCCTTTAGGAGTTTCAAACACCTTGGAATGATTGTCCAAAACTTTTTGGAGATCTGGAGAAATAATTGATTTTGATGTTGGAACTTCCAATAAGCATAATTGTGAAATTACGCCTCATTGTTATTTCTTCAGAAGCTTTGTCATGACATTAGAGCTTATTATATTTCCCAGCTTCCTTGCTATACCTCGTAATTCTACTTCCTTTCCTTTCCAAAAAATTTCAAGAAAAGTTCTTGAAAATTAAAAGCTATCGTCCCTAAAGATTGTAACCATTGTACTCCTAGTACAAAATCAACACCTCCCATTGGAATAGAAAGCATTGCACTATTCAATACAGATTCCCCCATGGTTAGCTTGATATTATGGCATTTTACAAAGAAATTTATAGTTCCTCCATTTGCAACCATCACTTGACATTCTGGTGCTGGGTATAGGAAACAATTCAATTCCTTGGCTACCTTACAGTAAATAAAATTATGGGTACTACCCGAATCAATCAACACTATCACCTTTTTCTTCTTGATATGTACTTCTATCTTGAGATTTTGAGGAGTGGTAATTCTTGCCAATGCATTACACAATATGGTCGAACTCATTTCTTCTTCTTCTAGGGTTGGTTCTTGGTGTGTATCCTCTTCTTTTGAAGCTTCTTGTTCATTTTCTTCCTCCTCTTCACAATCTATGTAAAATAATTTCTTTTCATTAGACTTATGACCTTTAGTGTATTTTCTATCACAACTATAACAAAGCCCTTTTGCTCTTTTTTCTTCTAATTGTTGTGGTGTCAACCTTGTATGTTGTGGAAGTCTAGGAGTAGGAACACTTCCATCCTTATAGATGTGAGTGGTAGGATTCCTTGTCGCCATAATTTTACATTCAATTTTTCTTGCCAACCTGAATGCCTTCTCCAATGAATCAGGTTTCCAAACGCGAACCTCATGTTGGATGTTATCCTTTAAAGTTCCTATGAAGACATCAATCCTGTGTTCCTATGGAATAATAGTTACCCTTATATTCGATTTTTGGAAGTCCTCAATGTGCTCCACCACTGAACCCTTTTGTTTGAGATTTATCAATTGGCTAAAGAAGGTGTTTCTCTTTGTATCCTCATAATGCACTATCATTTCCTCCGTAAAAATTGACCAAGTGACAATTTTTTTATGGGAGCAAAGCCATCGATACCATACAAATGTATTTTGTTCTAAATGTAAAGTTGCAATGCGTACCTTTTGTGTGTTTTGTACATTATTGAGATCAAAATATTGCTGCATTTGTAGTATCCATGTTACGGGATCCTTGTCATCAAACTTCCCCATATCCATATTTGGAATATGGTGGTTCTTCCATCCAGCATTAGAGTTTATGAAATCATGATTAACATTTATTTTTTTCTCATCATGAGTTTCCTCTACTATATTTTTGCCATTAGGAAACATTTCTAAATCAACTTTGTCAAACCTTCCATGTGCGCTTTTAGATCATTCTTCATGTTTTCCATGTTGTCTTTCATTTTTTCATCGATCTTAGCTTCCATGTCATCCATCTTAGCTTCCATGCCATCCATCTTAGCTTCCATGCCTTTCTTAAAACCATCCATCTTAGCTTCCATGCTTTTCTTCAAAACCTCCATTTCATTTTTTGTTGATCTTTGCGAGAGTAAAATTTGGTGCACTTTCTCTTGTAATTTTGACATGTCATGTTGCAGTTCTTCGTCTTCATGGGTCATATTAGAGCCTTCTGAATTCTTAATTGGTGTTGAATTCTTTTTAGAGCGCATTTTAGAAGCCAATAGTGGTATATTTTCTACAATATTCCCTTGGAATCAATTCAAACTGATTTTTCAAACAAGACTTATGCAATTTGAAAAACAATACACACCTTTTTCTTGTTTTTGAGGATTTTGATATTGAAACTAAATTATCTATGTGATTTCCGATATTAAATATATGAAATTTGGTCTTGTAGTAGCCCTCTGAATCTTCTTTCGAATGCCACAGTTCTGAGCTGATTTGGATTCTTCAAGACAAAGTTATGCCTAATCTCCAGCAATGACTTAATTATGAACTAGTTCAGTAGAGTGAACTCGTACGGCATGCCACATGTCACTGTTTCCTCCTTCGGCTCTGAAATTAATACATAGGAAACTACAGTCCGTGTACTTGTGGCAACTATTTACAAAATTCCAATCTGACGCTTAGAGAGATTGTTATGACGATTTTCCCATGGTAACCTCTTTGAGATGAAATCCAATAGCTTGAAAAAACCATAATATCCACAAATCATATCTCTAAAAATATTGCGAAACAAGGTCTGAAATTTTTGCAGGAGGTTCCTTATGATTGTGGCTTTTCTCTGTAAACATTTTAGCTTCTGAACCTTCGTAGAAAGAAATTTATAGCAAAAATTCCACAATGGCCTGTTTTAGGTGAAATTCGAGAGCCTTAAAAAGCCCTAACTTCCACAGATCATATCTCCAAAAATGTTGCGAACCAAGATCTAAAATTTTTATACAAAGTTCCTCAGAATTTAGGCTTCGCTCTGTAAAAATTTCAGCTTCTGAACCTTCTTAGAAAAAACGTTATAGCAAAAATTCCATGATGACCTGTTTGGAGCAGCGAAACCCTAGAATCCAAATCTTTGATACCAAATGTTATGAAACCAGTTCCAAAAATAGAAGAAAAGAGAGATCAACGCCTTAGAGATTAGCTAATTTGAGGGGGAAACCTTCAATATATTACATAAATAAACAATTCTTGGATCTGAAATTTTTATATGAAGTTCCTCAGAATTTAGGCTTCGCTCTGTAAAACTTTCAGCTTCTGAACCTTCTTAGAAAAAACATTATAGCAAAAATTCCATGATGACCTGTTTGGAGCAGCGAAACCCTAGAATCCAAATCTTTGATACCAAATGTTATGAAACCAGTTCCAAAAATAGAAGAAAAGAGAGATCAACGCCTTAGAGATTAGCTACTTTGAGGGGGAAACCTTCAATATATTACATAAATAAACAATTCTTGGATGATACAAATGACCAAAACCTCATTCTATATATAGGAGTCCACAGGGTCACAATATAATCCTAGCCGACCTAACAATAATAATGTAAGGGCACAATAATAACAATATTGGGGTTACAGGGGTACAAAAATAACAATAAGGGGGTTACATTAACAACAATAAGGGACTATACTAGTAATATAGGGACCTAACAAGGAATACAAGTTGGGAGAGTTCATGAAATTTTGAAAAAATCTTGGGATTATTCAATAGTTCACAATACCTCACATTCCGCAACAAAATGGAGTTGCAGAACAAAATAATATAACCCTGTGGAGTGTGCACAAAGGATGCTTCAAGGTAAGGGTCTATCCAATGGACTTTGGGCTGAAGCAATCAACACTGCAGTTTACTTCAAAAATAGGTGTCCAACTAAATGTCTTAACTTTAAAACTCCTTTTGACGCATTTTATCAATATAAGCTAGCAATGAATCATTTAAGAGTTTTTGGGTCAAAAACCTTTGGCTGTATACCCAAGGAAGATAGGAATAAGTTAGATCCTAAAGGCATGAAATGCATCTTTGTAGGATATTGCACTGAGTTTAAAGCTTCTAAGTTGTTTAATCCTTTTATTCATAAAGTCTTTACAAGTCGAGATGTGATATTTCATGAGTAGATTGAGGAAGGAAATAATGAAAATAGTCTTGAAGAATGGCACATTCCATTTTCTATGGAAGAAATCAGAGAGGACAATCAACAACAACAAGAACAGGAGAAAGAGGAAGAGGCATGTGACGTAGTCAGTAAGTCAAGCTCGCTAAGGTCTGAAGAAGACAGATTTGATGTGATTCTTGTACCCAGAAGATCATGTAGGCAGACTCAACTACTAGCTAGATTAAAATACTATGCTTTAATTTCAAACATTTTAAATGTTATATAGCCCACAAATTATAAAGAAGCTAGTCAATCTCATGAGTGGAGGACTGCAATGAATGAAGAATTTGAATATATTATTAGAAACAAAACTTGGGAACTAGTTGAATTGCATAAAGGAAAAATACCCATAGGTTGCACGTGGCTTTAAAAACCTAAATTTAATTCAAATGGGAGTATATAAAAGTTTAAACCTAGATTGGTAGCAAAGGTTTCTTCACAAAAAGAGGGAATTGACTATGAAGGAACCTTTGCTCCTATGGCCAAACTAAATACTATTATAATGTTAATTGCTTGAGCTATAAAACATCAGTGGAAGCTACACCAGTTAGATGTAACACCCATAGGTTTATGTTTTTCCAAGTTAGACATTTGAACTTCAGTGGAAAGGGGAGTGGAACCCCAATGGGTAATTATTGTGTGGATGTAATTAATGAATTATTTAATTGTGAAAAAAAAAAAATACTTCTGTGCATGTTGACCAAATGAGATTTTTGAGATCACTTGCCTAATCCATGAGGTATGGGAAGAGGCCAAGACTTTCCCCAAAAATCTTTCAAAAAGCCTTGAAAGAATTTATTTCTAATTTAGATTTTTGAGGAAAAATCTAGATTTCCCCAATGATGTGGAGAGTAGTTGGGAAGAGGTAAAAAGCTAGAAAATCATAGAGCAGCTTTAAAAGTCCCTAAATAAGGGAAACCTAGGCAAACAGGAATAAAAGCATCCTGTAATTCTGGACACATAATTAGAAACAGGCTTTGGGGAGAGCATAAGCTTAAATAAGCAATTCTAGAACAGATTGGGGTTGGTCTGTTCTGGGAGAGGATCTCAGCTCGGGGGTGAGTTATGGAGACAGAGGAACTCTAAGGTTGGGAGGACTGATCATCTGCAGAAGTGGTATGCTTATAATTTTTTATGAATAGTTACAATAGAGTTGTTGGGTAAAAATTATGAAGTATGTTGTAGCTATTATCTTGATTTAAATGTTTGAGATGTGTTATTCCTTTCCTTTAACAGAATTAAGTAGAAGAAACAAATCTTCTAAACTTCTGTATTGTAGTAGGAATAAATTCTAGGGAATACCATCAACCAGAATCTCTAAACCATATTCTGGTTTAAATCTAGAGATATTAAACTGATTCCCTAGAATAATTAAAGTATAACTTTAAACTGTTTCTAAAATGAATAGTTATATGAACAGAAAAGATATAGACTTTCACAAGCTAGTAGCGAACTGTGATGATATTTGTAACATTATATACACATGCAGAGGAAAGTTATTTTTAAGAACTATAAAATACATTCAGCAAATATTTCTATTCTGTTGAACTAATATAGTACTACAGAAAAAAAAATCTACCATATGATTTAATTTCAGGGAAATACAATGGCTATGAGGAATATAATTAAATGAAATCAAAAAATTAAAATACCGATATTCCAATAGTATAGATTCTTATTGTATACTAGTATCTGAATCAAATTAGATCTGAAATAAAATTATAGCAGTTGAAAAATGTTAGGGAAGAAATCTATTCCATAAATTATATACTAAACATTCTAGGGATATTTTCTGATAATAATAAACCTCTATATTCTAGGGTATTACAGAGGGTTAATTCAGAGGTAAATTATTGAAAATAATTAATAACAATCTGGATTGTACTATTACTAGCAAGAAAATGTGTTAAGCACAATGTACAACTAATGAGGAAAGACTGCAAATAAATCCAGATCATAATGGTAGAAACAAATTTCTTATCAAATGTACTGTTATCATGAAATCTGTAGAAAATGTTAATGAGATGTTACAGAATTTAAGTGATATATTGAAAATATGAGATAACCTTTCTCCAATTGAAAATTTAAGCACATCTTTTTAACTAATCTCTGCAGGGTTATAAATTTAATTAATTTAAATTTTGAGATCCCAGACATATATATATATATATATATATTCAAAGCACAAACTATATTTGTATTCTTGAATAAGAATATATATATATATATATATATATATATATATATATATATATATATATATATATATATATATATATATATATATATATATATATATATATATATATATATATATATATTTTTTTTTTTTTTCTAAAAAGAATTGTTTCCATAAAAGAGGAGATATTTTATGGTAAAACTTTCACAATGGGAACCTTATCCAGCAGCATGAAAATAAAAAGAGGGAACTAACAGATAATTATAAATATATGCAAGGTAAATAAAAATTATTTCAAACCATATCAGCAAAAGTATATATGTAGAAATATATATACATATATAAAGGCCTTTTAAACCTTTGTTAAATAAAACAACAAAAAAGTGATGCTATCATATCAAGGTACCAAAGACGTCAAAATAGGAGGCTTTACATAAACTCCATCCTGAGAATAAGTGAAATTATTACATAATAAGTTAGGTGAACAACAATGGTTGCACCACAGTAGTTTAATACTATGAATGAGCTAAACAGAAGTTTGCATTGACATGCGGAAGATTAATATTATCCTTAGATATTAGCCTCACTAAATATAACTTAAAGAATTGGGGAAAATGTTTAACCAGAAAGGAAGATACGCTCCTCGATTTGTCGAGACTAACCTGGTTACAATGGCCAGAATTTACGATAAGAAGAAGATGGAAAATTTTTTCCATGTAGATCCAATAAAAAAGTAGGAACAAAATTATTTTAACTCATACCTGTCCTGCATGATACAAAGGAGGCACGATTAGAGGCTAGTATACCAAAATCGAACTCTAAACTAAGATGAAAATTCGTCAAAATGGAAATTACCTTAGGAAAATGAAAGCGAGAAAAACCTTCATACCTCTGTGCAGAGATTCGCCTTGAATTCGCGAGTTTCATAGTACAAATTAAACCGAAAAAAAACTGAGTTAATCAGTCATAAAAATGATTTGTGTGGGAGTAAGCCATTACCATATAAGAGGGTGAAGATTACTCCATGCCTAGCGACCGAAACCATATGTATACCAGTGATAACATTCTGAGTTGGAGAAAACAATTTGGTATTATTAAATACCATAAGCTACAGAAGTGAAATAAGTAAAAATGGGGAGAATTAAATAGTTTCAAATTGAATGTCTATATACTCTATATACATAGTCATTGGAAAAATAAAAAATAGAACTGGGATTGAAAACATTTTGGGTTACCTGATTTTGGAGAGGGCCCAGACGCTTATAAAAACATGCTTGTAAACGACAGAGAGTCGCCCTAATATATCTTGTCGCTCGGCTCTGAGAGGAGGTCTTCAGAAGTAATGGGCGAATGAGAAAATGAATTCAAATGGACAGAAAACGTAGAAATGATATACCATAGATAAATCGAAACCCTAGGAGAAATCGTAACCTTACATGTGGCCTCATCTGAGCAATGCATACAAGAAACATTAAGTCTAGTGGGCAGGAACAGAGTTTTCCCAAATCCATAGACAAAAAAATTAATTCGCCAGCTATGTCGTAAGTGCTAAAGTCTAGATCAGTATGAGTCAAATCTCGAGAAGGATCAATAACACAAAAAATGGAGGCAGTACGGGGATAAACAAAAACTGGCTTCATAAATAAATTTCATAATGAGTACCAAAACGTTTAATGTAGGAAAACGAAAATCGCCTTAGATCATCACACGTTTAAATCATGGGTACGCTTATCACTGTTTGAATCCACAGAAAGTATCAATGAAAGATCTCTCAAGGGAATCGAGCCTTATGGAAAAAATTGAGGCATGAGGAATTAAACTCATAAACATTGACCACCATCGATTTGAATGGATCAATTTGTACATATGCGACGAGTGGAATCCCAAGTTTTATGAGGATATTAAAATGTAATTATGTAGATATTTAAAATCTGTAAACACAATATATAGTTAAGAATTTTATTACTTGGCATTTATAGAAGGACCATCGAAAATAGTTGTAAGTATGTTTTTGCTGTGGCTAGCAACAACCTCCCCCTTTTTAATTAATATTAGTAATAATACTAAATAAAATGGGGAACCTTAGTTAAAATCCAAAAAAAATCAATTAGGATTTGTTTCCTTTAGAAAATAAAATTTTCTATCATAAACCTACAAAACTCCCTTTGAGAGAATATTGCGAAAATATTAAGTTTATGATAGATTATAATAAAATTTGCTCTTGAAACGATATAACGCATCCATAACAAAGATAGTCTATACAAAAAGCATTGATCGCAGATCGCATAGCGCAGAAAACAGAGATGATTAACAAATATCTTTTACGCTCTGATTTATTATGCGCTTTTGCGATTTTGCGCTTTTGCGATGATTTCATTTTGCGATTGTGCGCTTTTTGTGATTCTGCGCATTTGCGATATGTGCTTTTATGATTTTTGCGATATGCGCTTTGCGCTATTACGCAGTTCCTGTTTTTGCGATAAGTTTTATGACTGTGATGATTTCATATCGCGATATTGCGACATTGCGATATTGTGATATTGCGCAGCAAATCGTAGATCGCAATGTCGCAGATTCACGTAAGCACGCTATCCCGAGGCAATCTTCCCATGTGTCAAATCCGTTATGCGCTTTAATGAATATATTAAATGATTGGAGTGATTATTAATGTGAAAAGAGATTGTGTTTAGATTGGAAGTCGTTTCATAATTTAAATATTATATTTCATCCGCGTTCATATTCAAAACAGTCTCGTCACCTTTCTATTATCATTACTCTCATTTATTCGTAAAACGCAGGCACGAAGGAGCGGATCACTATACAAGGCTTCTGCTATACATTATGGGTAAGAAAGAGAAGAGCTCAAGTTCTGAGAACAAATAAATGGCTTCGCTATACGCAGACACCGCCTGTAACAAGGATGCGGGCATATCCACTTGGGAAGGAATGTATAATCTATTAGAGGATGAAAACCCTGTGGTGTTGAAAGTTGCAACTACGGACGGATCAAAGGATACGTCTGAAGCAACCCTTAGAGACTGGGCTTGCTCATTCCTGCACAGAATTGCAGCAAGGCCAAGGATCCTCCCATATACAGATATGGTGAGATGGGTGCTGGATAGCACAGATATCTCAGACAGGCAATTCAAGACTCAGTCTGAAGAGCTAATTGGGTCATTCACCGTAGAAGATGTGAGATTAATGTATAAGATGCCAAAATTTCAACAAGCAATTTATGGAGGAGTTTGCCAAACAACACTCAAATTTGGCAGAATGCACAAAGGAGTGGACCAAAAGAAGTGAACCATTGAAGAAGAACAAACAAGGTATGTACAGCACGGGTTCACTTACCTCTCCTTATTGTTTTACTGCTGCCATGTTATGCAGGCTTTTTGGAAAGCCTGACATAAATATAATATTACCCGAATGGCTTCCTTTGTTGAATGCGGCTGTTAATTCTACAATTGTAGATTGGGCCAAAATCCTATCTGATAATCTCACCACTGCTATTTTTCATTACCAGTCTAAACGAAATGTTTCCCAGCGGGTTTATCCACCTTTTTATTTATCTGCTTATGTCATGGACGCCATCTGCTATGTCTCTAAATTTCCTGTGATGGGCTGGAAATGGACTATCCACGATCCTTTGCCCATTCATGTGTACCATAAAGAAATATGGGAGTCTAAGTTTGTCCCCCATTTTTACCAAATTTGTCATGGAATAATGCTGCCATTGTACAGAACATTGTATAATAAGGATGCCCCGAGGTTATCCTCAGAAACAGAGGTTGATATTCTCCCCATCGCAAGATGGTTTGGAGAAGAATTGTTCACCTATATTAGGGTTTTTGGAAGTTATGCTTCTCCCCATGTTTTACCCTTATATGTTCCAGATAGACTTGTAGCTCGGGAAATTGCTTATCAGACCTGTGGCCAGGGAGGTATAACAAAAGATTTAAAAGACAAGAAAAAGGGCATTTGGCCACAATTTCCCATAAAATGTGGAACATTTTCACTAATGGATATTGGTCATGCATTTCACGAGATAGGCAATGTTACATGCCTACAGCTGTTCAAATTCTCAAGAAGGTTATTTGACCCAAATGATATTGTTAAGAATTTTACCAATGCAATCAAAGTAAGGGAATTTGTCGGGGAACATGATCTTTTTGATGATATGTTCCAAGCAAGAAATTGATTCAAAGAGGTTTTGAATTCAGCTAAAGCGCAGCTATCTCCAGAGGATTTTCAAGAATTCAAGCTGTACAGAGAAAGGAGACTAATTCCTATTCCTTTGGATAGTTTACGCTTAGAGCCCGCAAGGGAGAAAACTCCTAGTATTAGTCTTAACGGCAGTTCAAGTACAGGTAAATCCAAATCAAAATCTGACAGAGATTCTGAACACTCCAATAAGTCTAAAGAAAAGGAAGATAAAATGGAAGAATCCATTAAAGATTCTGCACAATCTAAAGAGCTTACTCAACAGCAAATTTTGACTTCTCAACAAACAAATCCTCCTCCACCCAATGTACAGCAACAACCAGTCACCATTGAGTTAGATAAAGAATGGAAAACCTTTAATCAATTAATTAATGTAGAAGGACAGAATGTACAGACCCCTGTCCAGACAACCAAAGTTTTGAACACAGGAACAAGCAGCACAGCCGCAGTAACAGAGCACATACCAATCACACCCTCCTCTGAAATTGTACTTAATGTAGAAGACATTCCTCCTCTGGATGTATTTTATAGCCCAAAATACAAAGCATTAGTAAAGAGACAAAGGAAAAAGAGAAAAATAGAAAGTGCAATTGCTACTGAAGCAGAACAAGTAGATGTTTTGTGGAAAGATCCTGCCACAGAGCCTACTCATAATCTCACTAAGTTATCTCAAATAACAGGAGCTTATGCTTCTGCAACAATTGATAAAGCATTTGAGATACAACTTTTGTTGGATGAAAAAGAAGAACAGATAAAGGCTCTGCAACAGCAATTGCAACAGGTACAGGCCAATAAGGAAGCACAATTAAAACTTGAAGAGTTACAACAACAACTTCAAGAAATGCAAACAGGACATCAAAAAAGTCTGGCTGATAAAGACAAACAAATACAGATTATCCAAGAATAGCATAAGGATGATCCTAAGCTTCCAGAATTCATTTCAGAAATCATCTCTTTGAACAATCAACTACTGCAACAAGAGGAAGTTTTCTGCCAAAAAATATTGCAATGGAATTCTTTGTGCCAAGAAAGCGATAAAATCACAAATCATGTCGTAGATTTACGAAATTATTATGATTTGATTAATGAAAAGATCAATGATTATCTAGCATGGCAAAAGACAGAAGAAGGCAGAAAAGCTGGTGCACCAATCATTAACGAGAACCATAAAGAAATACTATTTAATAATTGGGATGCACAAATCAGAAGGGCAGAAAAGGCAGCAGAGGAGGCATCTACAGCGGCAAACACTCTCACTGATTGTGTAAATGACAATTTACACAAAGCTAACTTGATTTCTGAAACTGTTCCAGGTTATCTCCCACAGGCAAATCAATTGCAAGCAAAATGGAGGCAAAAGGCAGAAGAAAGAGAAAAATCCATCCAAGGGCTGACAAGATTGAATTGGGACTCATACTGGATGTACTTGGTGAAGCCACACAGTCAGCACAGTGCACTCAATTGTATCATCAATGCTACAGAGAAGATTGCTCCTACGCTTGCCGACTCTGTCTTTTCAGGACAGTTGAATTCTGAAGTCGGTCAACCGCATCTTCTCAAAACTATGCTAGATGCCTGCAAACTTAAAGATCAAGTTAATAGATAGATAGATTTAGTTTTAATTTCACTGTATTTTAGCCTAGGAAAAGGACGGTCATTGAACCGAATCCTTAATTTTTGTAATAAACTATTTTGAGAGTTAGTTAAGTAGTATTTAAACCCCTCTCATGCATTTAGAGAGGGGTCCTGGATCTTAATATTTTTGGACTTGGAGATTGCATTTCTGTACTCCATTGTCTTATATAATTTTTGAAAAAGGATCACATCTGGTGATTTTCATGCGAAATTATCTTTGAAGTGTTGCATTTCTGTACCTTGGAATTTGGTTTTGCATTATAGTTACTGGATAGAGTATCAAATTGCATTTGAAGTCATCAAGATGAGCAAGGTATTTCTATCTGTTTACTGTTGATCTCTTTTGTTTTATGATATTCGTTTTAAAATTGCTATCATTTATATGTATATTGGTTTTCACAACGCTTCCTTTTATATATCATTTTTTAGTATAATTGAAACGTTATTTTTCATAGTTACATGTAAATGGTATACAATGATGAATGCAATATGTTTATATAACTCTGTTTAATTTCTTAAATAGAGTTATCTTTATTTGTTTCTGCATATTTCAATTTAATTAATAATACATTTTTATGGTTATTGTTGAATTGAAACAATCTTAAGTTGTATTCACATATAGCTACCCGGGTTAGTGCTAGAATTTCTTTATCAGTATTTAGCTTAAATTAGATAGTTTTATTTCAGTTAGTTTAGTCCCATATTCAATCACCTATTTCCAAAAGCACAACTCAACAAAGTGCAGTTCTTTCATCATCATCTCTTCAATCATCATCTCCAAAAACATCTTCTACTCAATCCTCATCAATTTCAAAATCATCTATTCCAACCACTTCTATTTAAATTTCACCAGTTTCTACTATTCCTCCAATAGTCCTCCCAATAATGGCACAGAGACCATGGTCTACTCCAGGAGCAGTCAACATGGCTGCACCTTTACATGATTTACCAGACAATCTTGGAAAATGGCTTCCAAAGTTTAGCCCAGATCTTAACATTCAGGCTGAAGAACATATCAATAACTTTATGCTGGCTATTAATTTGAATGGAGTCATACACGAAGATGTTGTAGTTAGATTATTCCCATATACTCTTCAGGGAGTAGCAGGATCATGGTATTTTTCATTACCATTAGGATCTATAACAAGTTGGGACATTTTTGCAGATCATTTTTTGACCAAATTTGGAGATGATCGATCAATTGCAACTTTACTCAATGATCTCTCAAATTTGAAAATAGAACCCAAGGAACCTATAAAGAATTCAATGCTAGATTCAAAAAACTCTTGAACAAAATTCATACAGATTCACAACCTAGTGAGCAAGTCAGAATCGAATGGTATATAACTGCCTTACCCTCAAACATAGCAATTTTCGTAGACAGAGCTGCAAAGCCTACATTGGCTGAGAACATGAAAGAAGCTATTGCAGTAGAAAAACGTATCACTTCTCTGGAAAAGAAAAATGCTATTGAAGAAAGTAAATCAAAGAAGGTCAGCTTCAGAGATGATTCAAAGAAAAAGACCAAAGATCCATATGACATGGAAGGTTTACAGAAAGTTCTTAAAACCATGTCAAATGAAATGGTTGAAATTAAAAAACAAGTGGCTGAAACTTCTACCAAGAAACCTTTCCGAAATTTCAGAAGAAACCAAGTCGAATCTAAACCTCCTAATGTAATCTCTAATGCAGAGTCAGAAGAAGAAGAAGAAGAAGAAGATACATCTATAGTATCAGATCAAGAAGACGAAAATGAAGAAATAGCTGAATTAAATGGAATGTGGGATTTTATTCTCCCTAATTCTGATAGTGAAGAATCTATGCCTATAAGTACTAGGAGTAAATCTACAACAGAACCAGTGCAAACAGTTCCGAAAAAGAAAATTACAACTCCAAGTACCAAAGACAAACCCACTGTAAAGAAAACTTCTCCATTACCTACTCAAAATCAGCCATCTTCTTCTAATCATCTCACATCAACAGCGAAAACTTTAGTAGTGTCAGATCCTATGGAATACAATATTGTTGAAGACATGAAAAAGATTAAAGCCAACATTTCCTTACATGAACTCAGCAAACTGAAACACCAGCAAAAGTTGCTATTGAAAGAATTAAACGCTACACCAATTGCTCCTTTACCAAGCGGTGTAGTTGCAAAAGCAGCAAGAGGAACTGGTAAGCCACCAGATAAGGTAGATGCTACTGATACTGTGCTCAGTGGGGAAAATTCAAATTCTCAAACTCCTCCTTTTCTTTTGACTTATGAGATGTACAATAAAAATCTGCACAATTGTTTGATTGATTCTGGAGCTTCCTCCAATATAATGCCTACTTATGTCTGTGCTAAATTGAATATTGAACCACAGAAATCAGCAGTTCATATCATTCAGTTGGATCGCTCTAAAGTCCAAGTGGTAGGAGAAATCAATTCAGTTACTATCAGATTAGCCTCCGATCCTAGGATTGTCCAAAGAATTGATATTTTGATTGCTGATATTCCTGAATTCTATGGATTAATCTTGAGCAGAGACTGGTCTGCGAAACTTAATGGTTATATCTCAACTGATTATTCACACATGTGGCTTCCCTACAAAGGGAAACCAAATCAAATCAAAATTGAACGAGAAAAACATATGACGCGCACTGTCACTGAATTCGAACAACCTAATGAACCTGTAGCATTCAACAACAATATTCTTGGAGGTTATTCTGCTGAATCATTTCTTGAAAATTTCAAGGCTCCTCAATCACCGTTTTCTGTAAATACTTTTGTTTCTCAGATAGAAAATTTTTCACAATCTGATTCTTCCAGAATTGTAAATATTTCTGATGTAATTGTAGATAAGCCAATAGATAAGTCTTTATTTTGGTCATTATATTTTGATGGATCGAAATCTAGTGATGGAGCTGGAGCTGGAGCTGGATGCATCCTAATTGATCCAAATGGGGAGAAAACCATGTTGTCATGTAGATTAGAATTTGAGTGTACTAACAATACCGCAGAATATGAAGCCTTGGTTCAAGGACTTTATAAAGCTATAGGGTTAGATGTTAAATACTTGAAATTTTTTGGTGATTCCGAAATTGTCATTAAACAAGTTAGGAATACTATTCATTTCCTTTCAGGACATCTTAAACACTATCAAACCCTAGTACAAAACCTCACCACTCATTTTTTAGCATTCAATATTTCTCCTATTCCTAGGAATCAGAATACATCAGCTGACTTGTTAGCTAATGTTGCATCTAAACTCTTACCTGCTGAAGATTGCAGTCCTGATAGGTTTTCTGTAGAATTGATTTTTCGCCCATCTGTCCCAGATAATGTTACAAATTGGAGAGTATTCTATCATGATCAAGATATTCTAAATTTCATGACTTCAGAGAAATCATATGATGATCAAATTATTGACGAAGATGATCATGATTTACAAATTGTTTCAAAAGGTAATGAAAACCCCATTCCAAAATCTGTTGTTAAATTAGAAGATTTATATGACATTAGAGACAGATTTAAGAAAGTTGTTAATTCAAAACTTCAAAGATCAAATTTGAAGTTTGAATTAGTAAATCTTGGTTCTGATTCTAAACCTCAAAACGTTAACTTAGGACTCAATTTAACACCGGAAGAAAGGAATGCATACATTAAACTGTTGAACAAGTATAAAAACGTTTTTTCTTGGAATTACGATGATCTAAAAACGTATGATACTTCGGTTATTCAACACACGATTCCAATGCTTCCTGATATTAAACCAGTTCAACGGAAGTTGAGAAAGATCCATCCAAATCTCGAAAGTCAAATCAAATCAGAACTTAATAAACTTTTGAAAGCCAAAATCATTTTTCCAGTCAGGCACTCTAATTGGGTTTCCAATATGGTACCTGTAAGGAAGAAGAATGGTGATATAAGAATCTGTATTGATTTCAGGAATTTAAACAAGGCATGTTTAAAAGACAATTTCCCATTGCCAACCATGGAACATATACTTCAAAAGGTAGCTGGTTCTGAACTTATGTCTTTTCTCAATGGATTTTCGGGCTATAATCAAGTTTTAGTTCACCCAGATGACAGATTGAAAACAACTTTCAGAACAAAATGGGGAACTTATGCTTATCAGAAAATTCCTTTTGGTCTAATAAATGCAGGAGCAACTTTTCAAAGAGCCATGGACATAGAATTTAAAGGTCTGATCAATAAATCAGTTGTTGTTTATCTTGATGACATAATAGTATTTTCAAAAAAGAGAGCCAATCATCTACATGATTTAAAACAAATATTTGAAAGATGTAGAAAGTTTGGTATCTCCTTAAATCCCAAGAAATCTTTCTTTGCTTTAGATGAAGGAAAAATCTTAGGATTTGTTGTGTCAAAATATGGTATATATATTGATCCAGATAGAGTGAAAGAAATTTCTGATATTTCTTTACCACATAACAAAAAATCCATGCAATCTTTTCTTGGACAGATAAATTTTGTTAAAAGATTTATTCCTGATTTTTCTTTAATTGTTTTACCTATGCAAAATATGATCAAGAAAAATTCAATATTCAAATGGACGCATAAAGAAAAAGAAGCTTTTGATTCAATCAAACAAGCGATCATTAATGCACCAGCATTGAATACTCCGGATTTTTCTAAAAATTTTACTTTGTATACTCTAGCCACTGAAACATCCTATGCAGCCGTTTTAACACAACTCAATGATCAAGAAATCGAAGCACCAATTTCTTTCTTTAGCTCAAATCTGCAAGGAGCTGAGCTTAATTATTCCGATGTTGAAAAACAAGCCTTTGCTATGTTTAAATCAATTAAACATTTTAGAACTTTTCTCTTGAAAAAACATACAAAAATCATTATCCCATTCTCTGCAGTGAGGCAATTATTAATTCAAAAATAAGTAGGAGAAAAGAGAGCTAACTGGGTAACAGCCTTGCAAGAATATGATATTGATATTAAACCAGCTAAGATTGTTAGAGGACAAGGTTTTTGCAGATTATTGGCAGGAGCTCATAACATACAAGAAAATCAAGATTCAAATCAAGATATTCAAGTAAGTCAGATAAGTGTTACAGATTCTGAATCTCAGTATGCTGATCTTATCTATTACTTGAAAAATGGGTATGCTCCTTCTAATCTCAGTTATAAGAGTAAACGTGCTTTAAGGTTAAAGGCTATTGAATACCAGATCATTGATAATGTGTTATTTAGAAAAAATTATGATTCAATTTTATTAAGATGTTTGGAAAAGACTGAAGCTGAAAAGGTTTTGCAGGAATTGCATGATGGACCAGCAGGAGGTCATTTTGGAGGTGATACCACAGCTCACAAAATAATTCGTGCTGGTTATTACTGGCCTACCCTTTTTAAAGATATGCATGATTACGTAAGGAAGTGCAGAATTTGTCAAACTGCAAGTGGAAGACAAAGGAAACCAACTTTTCCTTTGCAACCAGTGAGTATTGAGCAACCATTCGAACAATGGGGGCTTGACATTATTGGTGAGATAGTACCTCATTCTTCCAAACAGCACAAGTACATCCTTACTGCAACTGATTACTTTACAAAATGGGTAGAGGCAATCCCATTAAAGGTAGCCAATTCTGATGCAATTATTGATTTCATAGATCAATTCATCATAACCAGGTTTGGTGTACCTCAAGCTCTTGTCTTTGATAATGCATCTTACTTCTCTGGAAATAGTTTAATTGAATTTGCAGTCAAAAGAGGTTTTAAATTAAAATATTCAACAAATTATTATCCACAAGGTAATGGTTTGGTTGAATCCACTAATAAAAACCTTATCAAAATCATTAAAAGGACTGTTGATCAAAATCAAAAGAATTGGCACAAATCTTTAATCTTTGCGTTATGGGCTGATCGTATCACTGAAAAAGCTTCAATAGGGACTTCACCTTTCAATCTGGTTTATGGAAAAGAAGTTGTGATACCATCAAATTTAACTCTTCTATCATTAGCCCTAGTGCAGTTTATTGAAGGAAATCCTTCATCATCCATTCAATTGAGATATGATCAAATCCTTAAACTAGAAGAAGATAGGGATAAAGCAAAAATTACTCATGAAAAACATCAACAACTTGTAAAATCTTCTTTTGATGCAAGTTCTACCGGCTCAAAAAATTTGTCAATTGGTGATCTCGTTTTGAAATGGGATAAAGCACATGAAGAAAAAGGTAAACATACCAAATTTCAGAAAATGTGGCTTGGACCATTTCAGATCGTTGAGAAGATAAGCTCAAATACATTCATTCTCCAAGATTTAACAAGTAAGAGAGAGTCTCTTCCTATAAATGGGCTTATCTTGAAGAAATTCTTTTCATAAGGAGGTAACCCCTTCTTAAACTGTACATATTTCTTTCTGCAAAAGTTTTTGATTATTTTTGTTTTTACAAATAAAGGTTGTTTATGAGTCTCTGATTGACTGTTTACTATTTGAGAAAATTTCTTCGGAAAAATATTATAAATATTTATTTTGTGTAAATAAATTTTTTTAAAGTAATGATCATAGTTTTTGAATAGTTTAAAATAAGATGTTAAACTTTGAAAAGATTATTTCAATCATTTACATGATCTTTTGAAAACTTGAAGAAAATGTAAAGCATTATAAATTTTATTAAGCAGAGAAAGGTTATCTATCAAAGTATAGATTTTTTTCAAAGTTTTGGAATTCAAAAAACTCTAAAAATTGTCATCCATTGATTCTTAAGGATAAAACTATTTCGCCCCATCCATTTAAGTTGTGATTTTTTAGAATGTAATTCTAAGAAATTATAAGAAAATCTTAAGAGATAAGAGGTCTCATTACGAGCCGACTTACCATGTTCATAAGGAGTAATAAAACTGACATTACCAATACTGCATACCAAAACAGGGTAATGGCTTATAAATATAAGACAAAGGGTCTCATCACGAGCCAGCTTGTTCAATTTAATTATAACTAGTGAATGGCATTGTTATTAACTGGCTGCCAAACCAGAACAATGGCTCTTAAAAATAAAAAATAAATAAAAGACAAAAACATGAGATAATAGATCTTATGAATTTATCTTTTAAAAAGTCATAATTTTAGTTGGATGGGACAATGAATGGTTAATGGTTTAAAGGTAACCCTGTCGAGACTATGATCGTTTGCTAGCAGCAGAGGCAATACCTATGGCAATAGAGTATATTATAAAACCAAAACTTGGAGAGATCCATTTACTTCATTATTAACACCAATCAAAGCTTGATATAACCCAAAATGTTTTTATTTATTAAGGAATTAGACAAAAATTATGAAATGATTTTTATTTTTCTTTTTCATAGCAGCATTTTATTTGAATTATCCTAAGATAGTTTTCATTATCTTTAAAAACCTTTACTTAATAAAGATAGAATGTTCATTTTATTTTTTCAGAGATAACTGTTTCTTTCAGTGAATTGCCATTTGTTGTGACCAGCAACAACCCCCCTTTTATTTATTATTAGTAATAATACTAAATAAATGGGGACCCTTAGTTAAAAATCCAAAAAAATCAATTAGGATTTGTTTGCCTTTCAAATAAAACTTTCTATCATAAACTTATAAAAAATCTCTTAGAAAGAATATTTAGAAACACTTAAGTTTATGATAGATTATAATAAAATTGTTCTTGAAACAAGATACCGCATCCATAACAAAATAGTATATATAAAACGCACTGATCGCAGATCGCATAGCGCAGAAAACAGAAATGATTAATAAATATCTTTTGCGCTCTTATCAATTCTGTGCTTTTGCGATTGTGCGCTTTTGCAATTGTGCGCTTTTGCGCTTTTGCGCTATTGCGCAATTTCCACTTTTGCGCTATTTTTATGACTGCGATGACTTCATTTTGCGATATTGCGATATTGCGACATTGCGATATTGCGATATTGCGCAGCAAATCACAGATCGCAATGTCGCAGATTCATGTAGGCGCGCTATCCCAAGGCAATCTTCCCATATGTCAAATCCGTTATGCGCTTTAATGATTATATTAAATGATTGGATTGATTATTAATGTGAAAAGAGATTGTGTTTAGATTGAAAGTCGCTTCACAATTTAAATATTATATTTCATCCACTTTCACATTGAAAACAGTCTCATCACCTTTCTTATATCATTACTCTCATTTATTCGTAAAACGCAGGCACGAAGGAGTAGACCACTATACAAAGCTTCCGCTAAACACTATGGGTAAGAAGGAGAAGAGCTCAAGTTCTGAGAACAAAGAAATGGCTTCGCTATACGCAGACACCGCCTGTAATAAGGACGCCGGTATATCCACTTGGGAGGGAATGTATAAACTGTTAGAAGATGAAAACCCTGTGGTGATAAAAGTTGCAGCTACAGTAGGTTCAAAGGATACGTCTGAAGCAACCCTTAGAGACTTGGCTTGCTCATTTCTACATAGAATAACAGCAAGGCCAAGGATTCTCCCATATACAGACATGGTGAGATGGGTGCTGGATAGCACAGATCTTTCAGACAGACAATTCAGAACTCCATCTGAAGAGCTAATTGAGTCATTCACCATAGAAGATCTGAGATTAATGTATAAGCTGCCAGAACCTTAGGCAACTTTCAACAAGCAATTTATGGAAGAGTTTGCCAAAGAACACTCAAATTTGGCAGAATGCACAAAGGAGTGGACCAAAAGAAGTGAACCATTGAAGAAGAACAAACAAGGTATGTACAACATGGGTTCACTTACCTCTCCTTATTGTTTTGCTGCTGCCATGTTATGCAGGCTTTTTGGAAAGCCTGACATAAATATGATATTACCCGAATGGCTTCCTTTGTTGAATGCGGCTGTTAATTATACAATTGTAGATTGGGCCAAAACCCTATCTGATAATCTCACCATTGCTATTTTTCATTACCGATCTAAACGAAATGTTTCCCAGCGGGTTTATCCACCTTTTTATTTATCTACTTATGTCATGGACGCCATCTACTATGTCTCTAAATTCCCCGTGATGGGCTGGAAATGGACTATCCACGATCCTTTGCCCATTCATGTGTACCATAAAGAACTATGGGAGTCTAAGTTTGTCCCCCATTTTTATCAAATTTTTCATGGAATAATGCTGCCATTGTACAGAACATTGTATAATAAGGATGCCCCCAGGTTATCCTCAGAAACAGAGGTTGATATTCTCCCCGTCGCAAGATAGTTTGGAGAAGAATTGTTCACCTATATTAGGGTTTTTGGAAGTTATGCTTCTCCCCATGTTTTACCCTTATATGTTCCAGATAGACTTGTAGCTCGGGAAATTGCTTATCAGACCTGTGGCCAGGGAGGTATAACAAAAGATTTAAAAGACAAGAAAAAGGGAATTTGGCCACAATTTCCCATAAAATGTGGAACATTTTCACTGTTGGATATTGTTCATGCATTTCACGAGATAGGCAACGTTACATGCCTACAGCTGTTCAAATTCTCAAGAAGGTTATTTGACCAAAATGATATTGTTAAGAATTTTACCAATGCAATCAAAGTAAGGGAATTTTTCGGGGAGCAGGATCTTTTTGATGATATGTTCCAAGCAAGAAATTCATTCAAAGAAGTTTTGAATTCAGCTAAAGCGCAGCTATCTCCAGAGGATTTTCAGGAATTCAAGCTGTACAGAGAAAGGAGACTAATTCCTATTCCTTTGGATAATCTACGCTTAGAGCCCGCAAGGGAGCAAACTCCTAGTGTTAGTCTTAACGACAGTTCAAGTACAGGTAAATCTAAATCAAAATCTGACAGAGATTCTGAACATTCCAATAAGTCTAAAGAAAAGGAAGATAAAATGGAAGAATCCATTAAAGATTCTGCACAATCAAAAGAACTTACTCAACAGCAAATTTTGACTTCTCAACAGACAAATCCTCCTCCAACCAATGTACAGCAACATCCAGTCACCATTGAGTTAGATAAAGAATGGGAAACCTTTAATCAATTGATTAATGTAGAAGGACAGAATGTACAGACCCCTGTCCAGAAAACCAAAGTTTTGAGCATAGGAACAAGCAGCACAGCCGCAGTAACAGAGCACATACCAATCACACCCTCCTCTGAAATTGTACTTAATGTAGAGGAAATTCCTCCTCTGGATGTATTTTACAGCCCAAAATACAAAGCAGTAGTAAAGAGACAAAGAAAAAAGAGAAAAATAGAAAGTGCAATTGCTACTGAAGCAGAACAAGTAGATGTTTTGTGGAAAGATCCTGCCACAGAGCCTACTCATAATCTCACTAAGTTATCTCAAATAACAGGAGCTTATGCTTCTGCAACAATTGATAAAGCAGTTGAGATACAAATTTTGTTGGATGAAAAAGAAGAACAGATAAAGGCTCTGCAACAACAATTGCAACAGGTTCAGGCCAATAAGGAAGCACAATTAAAGCTTGAAGAGTTACAACAACAACTTCAAGAAATGCAAACAGGACATCAAAAAAGTCTGGCTGATAAAGACAAACAAATACATATTATCCAAGAACAGCATAAGGATGATCCTAAGCTTCCATAATTCATTTCAGAAACCATCTCTTTGAACAATCAACTACTGCAACAAGAGGAAGTTTTCTGCCAAAAAATATTGCAATGGAATTCTTTGTGCCAAGAGAGTGATAAAATCACAAATCATGTCGTAGATTTATGAAATGATTATGATTTGATTAATGAAAAGATCAATGATTATCTGGCATGGCAAAAGACAGAAGAAGGCAGAAAAGCTGGTGCACCCATCATTAATGAGAACCATAAAGAAATACTGTTTAATAATTGGGATGCACAAATCAGAAGGGCAGAAAAGGCAGCAGAGGAGGCGGCTACAGCGGCAAACACTCTCACTGATTGTGTAAATGACAATTTACACAAAGCTAACTTGATTCCTGAAACTGTTCCAGGATATCTCCCACAGGCAAATCAATTGCAAGCAGAATGGAGGCAAAAGGCAGAAGAAAGAGCAAAATCCATCCAAGGGCTGACAAGATTGAATTGGGACTCATACTGGATGTACTTGGTGAAGCCACATAGTCAGCACAGTGCGCTCAATTGTATCATCAATGCTACAGAGAAGATTGCTCCTACGCTTGCCGACTCTGTCTTTTCAGGACAGTTGAATTCTGAAGTTGGTCAACCGCATCTTCTCAAAACTATGCTAGATGCCTGCAAGTTTAAAGATCAAATTCATAGATAGATAGATTTAGTTTTAATTTCACTGTATTTTAGCCTAGGAAAAGGACGGTCATTGAACCGAATCCTTAATTTTTGTAATAAACTATTTTTAGAGTTATTTAAGTAGTATTTAAACCCCTCTCATGCATTTAGAGAGGGGTCCTGGATCTTAATATTTTTGGACTTGGAGATTGCATTTCTGTACTCCATTGTCTTATATATTTTTTGAAAAGGATCACATTTGGTGATTTTCATGCGGAATGATCTTTGAAGTGTTGCATTTCTGTACCTTTGGAATTTGATTTTTGCATTATAGTTACTGGATAGAGTATCAGATTGCATTTGAAACTCTTCAAGATGAACAAGGTATTTCTATCTGTTCACTGTTGATCTCTTTTGTTTTATGATATTCGTTTTAAAATTGCTATCATTTATATGTATATTTGTTTTAACAATGCTTCCTTTTATATATCATTTCTGAGTATAATTGAAACGTTATTTTTCATAGTTATATGTAAATGGTATACAATGATGAATGCAATATGTTTATATAACTCTGTTTAATTTCTTAAACAGAGTTATCTTTATTTGTTTTTGCATATTTCAATTTAATTAATAATACATTTTTATGGTTATTGTTGAATTGAAACAATCTTAAGTTGCTCTATTGGATATCTTGCAGCTTCTACTATGTGGATTCATAGAGGAGATTTCGCTTTGGATATTAGATTCTTTTGTCAAGAAATATGTTGAAATTGTTTTTTTTGGGAATCTACATACATATTAATGCAAGTTCAAGCCTTTCTTGCTAAATCAGGGACAACTTTATACTGAAGGGTAGTTTGAAATTTTGTGTTTGTTCTTATTCAAGTTTGAGTTTATTTCAAGACTACTACAGTCTATGGTCATGTGCGATTATGAATTATAACTTTATATAATTTTGATGTTTCTAGGTTGGAGACTGTACTATTTTCATTGGAGGATGCTGCTATTGATGCGCCCAAGGCTCTTGAGTTACTTGGTAGGATTCTCACAAAACTGGTTGTTGAACGGACATTCTTTATTCAAGATATAGCAAGGGAAATCAAGGATGGAGGTACATAGCCAGGAAGCTTATTTGAAACGAGGGGATTTTGATGTATTTCTCAAGAATAAAATTTCAAGGTAGTCTGCTCACAATTTTAATGCCTGATCAATTCTGTGGTTTATCTGTGATCTCTCTTGTTGACAAGTGAATGGTTGGTTAGTGTTCTCATCCCCAGCTTTTAGCCATATGGCCCTACTTCGAAGGTGCCATGTCTCTTCGCGGGCCTTCAGGATCTTAGTGTGCTCAGATTCCAGCAAGTAGATGTGTGCCTTTGATTCATCCGTTACAAATATTTGATGGTCAGATGAACTCATTGCAACAAGTTCCTCTTCAATAGATTGTAGAGTCTATTCATCTTGAATGCTCTTCTCCTTTTCCCAAACCATGGTGAGCCTCTTGACCTCTTTCATCTGGTAGGCGAAGAGAGTAGAGGGGTCTAGGTCTGGTGGTCCTATATGGGTAGTCCAATACCGAGTGACAACTTCAACATAGGATGCATCCTCAAGCCATGTAGCATTGAATTTTAAGGGTGCCCTTGGCTTTGGTGTGAGTCCAACAAGTTCCATAAAAATGGGAGAGTGATTAAAGAGTCCCCCCTATCCAACCCACTGCCGATAGTTGGGGATATGGGCAAGAATTTCCTCATGGACCAAGAATCTGTCCAATCGTCTGGAAAGGGAGGCTTGTCCTATCCTCTTATTGTGCCAAGTAGGTTGTAGTTTGGGTGATGAGATGTCCACAAGCCAGTGCATTTCAATGAGGGTCTGAATCTGTTCAAATAGGGGATCGAATTGAGCGGAATGTCCCTATGATTCAGCTTGACTGAGAGAGAAATTTAGGTCACCACTAAGTATGACCCTGTCATGATTCATGAGGGGGAGGTTGAGGAAATGATCCCAAAATGTGAGTCGATTAGAGCACGACCCATATATGTTGAAGATGTGAAAGGGAGATCTGAATTCAATTGATTGTATGCCAGCCCCCGAGTATCCCTCTCCTCCCCAGATATTAAGGAGATTTATCGACCAGGGATTGATGTCCAGTGCAATGCCGCCCGATCGGCCACGAGCATCCAGGGCATGAAAGTTCTAGCCAGGGTGCATGCCTTGAAGAATATTGACAATCGATGATTAAGGGCCAAAAGTCTCTTGGAGGAAAATAATATCACAAGGGGTCAATTGAAGGAGAGAATAATCATGAGGGAACAGATGCATGGGCTATCTGTGCTCTAAGGACCCGATCGAGAGTGTGTTGACTTCCATAGGCTACCTCCTGACCAGCTTGGACAATGGCATACCTCCTGATTAGCTTGGACAATGGCTTTAGAGATATATGATTTGCGACCATGAAAAGATACCCCAATCTTGGGAGGGGGGGAATAATAGCTAATCGACAGGGGGGGATGCAGCTAGCTTGGAGAGGGATCTGAGAAAGTATGAGTGGCTGCCCACAGAGTCAAATGAGGCCTCAGAGGAGAGGGGGAGAGTGGGAGAAGGTATAAAGGGAGGGTTCACGGACAAAGGGAGAGGAGAGGAGGGGAATGTCGACCCAGATATAGAGAGGACCAATGATTGAATAACAGTAGATACAGCAGAAAAATCAGAAGCAGAGTAAGAGAGTGAAGTAATACCCATAGATGGCTGTGCGGCAGCTGCTCTGGAGCAGGTAATACGCGACGAAGGGGGCCGAGGTGGATGAGAAGTAGGGGCTTCATTTAGAACATTGGCTAGAGGGGGTTGACCGCACTGAGAAGTCTTCCGAGTCAATGCCTATGCCTGTGGAGTCGATGCAGGAACAGATTTAGTTGGCAGGGACTGTGGAGCCTTCTTCTACAGGAGTGGGTAGTCCTTGTAGAGATGCCCGACCTCGTGACATCTTCTACATCGGTAAGGCACACCTTCATAATCCAGGGGCTGGATCTGGGTAAATTGCTTCCATCGCAATGTAATGGACTCTTCCAAGCCCTCTCTGGTGTCCAAATGTACCAAAATTCGAGCCATAGTCATGATACCAGTTGCAATATAAGATTTGTCATGATCAAGATAGGACCCAAGAGCATTGCCAATGTGTGCGAAGGTATCCTCAAACCAGAATTGCATAGGTAGCCCAGGTAATCGAACCCAGATGGGTCCAGCACCCAAGTGCTCTCACTTATGGTCGAATAGAGGGCTCCATTTCTTCAACAGGACTGGGGCTTGTTCTTTGCGCCAATAACGGGCAACTACCCATTGTAGGTTTTCTGACTGAATGAAACTGAGTGTGAACCATCCTTTTGGGAGAATTATGATAGAGGGTAAAGCATCAATAAATTTTCCCCAGATCTCCATATTCCATAGTCGAATTCGCTTCGTGTTGTATTTCCGGCCTCGAATGTGTTCGACCAAAACCCTCTCCGCCATGTCAAGTACATTTTCCATCCTATGTTGGTCTCCGAATGTGAGGTCGAAACCCTTATTACCTTTCTTAACTCATCCCGACTTCCTAGATGAGCGTGGTTGAGATCCAAGGGAGTGTTGCTCCACTACTGAGTTCGAGGTAGGTTCCTCGATTTTCCTGACTGAATGTGAGGGCTAATCAATAGGGAAAGTGCCTGCAAAACACCGAGATGGAGGGGGGCATGACATCGTTCATGAGGGTTCAGTCGGGGAAAAGTTTGACAGATGTAAAGGGGGTGCAGAAGTGGGCAACGAAGGTATAGGATACAGGGAGGAGGAGATATCCCAGGGAGGAGGGGAGGATTGTGACAATAGGAGGGATGCCAGAAAATGGTGAGATGCAGGGGATAACGACACAGATAGCACCGGATTGGCTACATGAAGCGCCAGGGGGGGGGGTGGGTGGGGGGGAGTACTCTAGAAATGCAGATGGCAAAGATTCAGAGTGGTAGGCCAGGGAAGAAGATCCCTATAGAGAAAAATGAGGCTTGGTGGAAGCCCTAGATCCATCTGGAAAAATTGCAGATGTGGGAGGTGCTTGTGTGGACGAAAAAGATGAGGAGTGTCGTGGAGTGGACCAGATCGGAAAGCCCTCCAATGGGTTTGAGGAATAATCCAACAACTCGTCCTCCAATGGGTCCGGGGAATAATATAGCAGCTAGTCCTCCATGGCATCCGATGCGGGTCGATCGATGGTTGCAGAAGAGCGCGGGCCGTAGAAAGTGCGACAGTGAAAGGCAATAAGGGATGGGTGAAAATTGGGAGCCTACGATAGGAGGTGTAGGCGGTCTTAACAGAAACCCCACCCCAGGGCTGACACATGCGATTGTCTGTGGGACCGCGATGTTGCAGTGTGTGTCAGAGCCCCCTCCATATTGCGTCATCCCCGATCGCCGAGCCATTTAGAAACCCTTGGCAAAAAAAATCTCAGATCGCCTTCCATCCTCATTCACATAATTCAATCATCAACATGGTAGATATGTTGTAATTCTGTCAATGTTCCTATGTTATACCAAAATGATTTCTGGTTAACATTCCTATGTGATACCTGTGTAAAGGATTCTTTTATCAGCAGTTAGATATAGCCAACTCAAAAAGACACTTTCTGGTTATCAGTATTAGTATACTAGTAAAATTGTGACTAATGCCACTCTCTTATTTGGTTCAAATTGAACTGAATCCAAAACTTGAGCTAGAAATTTTAAAATTGTATATTTATTTTTAAAATTGCAATATGTTAAAACATATTAACATGACTGTTTATTTTGTTTAAAATTACGCAAATTCACAACATATATATCTAAAGGGAAATAAACAGAAAAGGAAAAAGAAGAACCTATGTTGTCATTTAAAACAAAAATCCAATACATATTCATATTAAGCTTAGATCCAAATAGAAAAGGTCAAAACATCTAGCCCCATTGGAAAATTTTCCACATAAAAAGACACCAAATACTGCCTAAAACATGGATGCTGAGTGAGCTATTATCAAATGGCTATCATATAAACCACAAAATTGAAATTTTGTGTTTGTTCTTATTCAAGTTTGAGTTTATTTCAAGACTGCTACAGTCTATGGTCATGTGCGATTATGAATTATAACTATATATAATTTTGATGTTTCTAGGTTGGAGACTGTACTATTTTCATTGGAGGATGCTACTATTGATGCGCCCAAGGCTCTTGAGTTACTTGGTAGGATTTGTTGAAGATGGAAACAAGAAACAGTGAAGGAGGCATCCTGAAACATCTTTCCTGATCCTAGTTGGAAAGTGATCACCTAAACTAGGTGGGGGGAGCCACACAGGTGATTTTTGTCGCAAAGTCAATTTTTAGACTATGTATATTTTTAGACATATGGATCATGTTCTATGAGTTGCGGGATGTTATTTGTGGATAGTTGGTCAAGTTGGAAAAATAGATGGATTTCTATTTTTAGACATATTGGGTGGAATCTATTTTTAGACTGCCAGTCTAAAAATAGATCAGTCGAATATTATTAGCTCTTAATAATATTTGGACTATAAACATTTTCTTATCCTATTGGAGCACTTCAGTTCGAGCTACGGATGTGGCACATGCAGCTGACAAAAGGAAATACGCTTTTCCTATGGGTTAGTTGAGCTATTACATGGTTGACTTCAGTTGGAACTCATGTGGCAGAGTTTGGTGGAGTTGATGAGACAGTTGGTGGAGTTGTGTTCGGTTTAACTTAGTTGAACTAATTGTATTTAGTCTAACTGATAAATACACTAGTGATGAGTGGTGTGAATTAATTATTAATTAATTCACTAATTATTAACTCATAAATCAACTAAAGAATACATCAGTTAACTGCAATGCATGGACAGTTCAGTGGAGACCAGTGTTAGAGGTGGGTGAAAGGGTGAGTCTGCTATCAGTTGTGACTATACCTATGCATGAGATTTGCACACACATTGATTGAGATTGTCAATGAGGATTTCGCAATACAAGTTGGTGGGATTCAAACTTGGATCTAATTCATTCTCATCTTGGATTGCGCAGTAGAGGCAGGAAAACAGTGGAGGAGATTTGAACCTGTGACTTGTTCAGATCTAAGCTAGTTTGTGTGTAGCATGTGAGATAGTGCTGAGAGCTGTGAGAGCTTTGTGCTATGTATTGTTACATGTTCTCTATCATTATAATATACAGATAGTTGGGGGGTTTCAGCTGTATGCTTTCCCCATTACATACTGCGTTATATGTGTGCTTGATTATGTTTTAATGTGCGCATGTGACTGCTTCTATTTCCACATATTGATGATCAATTGTAGAAGAGGTTATGTATTATGCATGAAGCTTAAATAGTGTGTAATCAGGATAATCTCGGTGAATAATTCAACTATTATTCAAATTTCTACATGGTATCGGAGCGAAATTGATCATCGGATCTATTACAGTGATTACAATTTATTTCGGTAGACAGAGTCTGTAAGCGGGCCAGGTAGCCTCTGGATCCATCCTTTCTTTGAAAGGTGATATATCCAGTAAATTCCCCTACAGTCGATCTCTGTGCCAGAAATACTTTTTTCTCACAGATCAGACGCGGTTCAGTTTTGAGCTGGTGGAATTCGAATTTGCAGCAGTGTTTTCTTGGTGTCAAAGTCAAAATGTCTTATCAAGGATTGTGATTGGAGTATGCTCTTGAAGGCAGCTCGAATTATATTTCATGGAGAGATAGGATGGAGGCGGTGCTCGATGAAAATGGGCTGAAGGAGTTCATAGATGCTGAAGTTCCAAAGCCTAGCGATGCAGCCTTGGTTGAGGCTTGGCAAAAGAAGACAGCAAAGTGTCGAAGGATTCTATTGGAGGGCGTGAAGGATCACATAGTGTCCAGCCTGCATGGTAAGGCTTCTCCATTTTTGATGTGGAAAGCCTTGACAGATTTATTCCAAAGCAAGAGCGACCAGAGGAAGTTGGCGCTCAAGGATAAACTCAGGAAAATAAAGATGGAGAAGAATGACACTATTCCAGTATACTTGACAAAGTTTTTCCACTGCAGGGATGAGCTTGGGAGTGTAGGAGTTAGTGTGGATGATGAGGAATTGGTGAGCTTGGCTCTCCTTGGGCTTCCGAAGAGTTGGCACTCCTATCAGGACTCTGTCAATGGTCGGGAAAAATTGCTAGGATGGGAGCGACTTTGGTTGAATCTTGTGCAAGAGGAGATAAGGTGGAGTACCAGGGATGGATCTTCATCAAAGGCATCTGATGAAGAGGATTGCACTTTGGCTGCCAAAGCAAGGAAGGGGAAGGGCAAGAAGAATGCTTCTCAATCCGGTGCGGATGGTAAAGAGCGTGACATGTCCAAAGTGAAGTGTTTTCACTGTCACGAGCATGGACATTACGCCACGAATTTTCCACAAAAGAAGAAGAACAAGTAGGTTGTTGGAGCTGCAGCTGGTGAGGCTCTTGCCTCGCAATTTGAGCTGGACTTCTCATTGATCGCATGCATGGTGTCTAGTGCATTGGGATCAGGGTGGTATTTTGATAGTGGCGCTTCCTTTCACATGACGGGAGATGTGAATCTTTTCAGTGACTTGGTGGAGAAAGATCTCCAGTTGCATGTTGAGTTGGGTGACAATGGATGATACAATGCGACCGACATTGGTACCATAACCTTTCAGAGGGAGTCAGGTAAACTCATTCTTTTACAAGATGTAGTGCATGTTCCAGGTTTAAAGAAGAATTTGATCTCAGTCGCAATGTTAGAGGATAAAGGGTATGAAGTTGTCTTCAGTGAAGGAAAAGTTTTCCTTCAGCACAAGGCAACAAGACAAGTCAAGAAGGTTGGGATTCGAGCAAAGAATCTCTACAGACTTGAAGTAGATGGGATGTCTACGGAGCTTCCTACTGTTGGGAAGTGCAAGAAAGACATGTAATTGATGCTTGAGAGGGAGCAAGTTTTGCATGCAGGTAAGAGTGAACCTCGGGATGTGGAGCAGCCACAAGATGAGGATCATGGAGTGGGAGAAACCACTCATGCAGAGAAATTTCGTGCCAGATGGGCAGAGGGAGTGCATGCAGCTATACCACCAGGTGAGAGGTGGGGCAACATGCATGAATAATCCCAAGAGGATATTTCTGGGCAGGATTCATGAGATGGTGTGGATCTCATGAATTGAACCTGGCTACGAGGTGCCCATAGCGCAGCAGTAGCATGATCAGTTGGATTGATGCAGGCAAATCAAAGTGACAGTGTCGGATACTGGAGCGCGGTTCAGAGTTGACAACAAGTGCAGAGTGCATGGGTGCAGAGTTCAACAGCGCAGTGGTTCCTAAAGACATGTGCAGTAGCTAAGCAAAAGTTGAAGACTTTGATGATAGATGCATCAAATTGATTGAGTTATTTGGAGCCTTTCAGTTTCGGAAGAGTTGCAGAGCAGATGCATGGAGTTGCAGGGTGCTTGAAAAGGTTGCAGGGCGAATGCATGGAGTTGCATGTCGCATGCAAAGACAGTCCTTTCTTGTTGAGAGGGAGTGTTGAAGATGGCAACAAGAAACAATGAAGGAGGCATCCTGAAACATCTTTCCTGATCCTAGTTGGAAAGTGATCACCTAAACTAGGTGGGGGCCACACAAGTGATTTTTGTCGCAAAGTCTATTTTTAGACTATGTCTATTTTTAGACATATGGATCATGTTCTATGAGTTGCGGGATGCTATTTGTGGATGGTTGGTCAAGTTGGTAAAAATAGATGGACCTCTATTTTTAGACATACTGGGCGGAATCTATTTTTAGACTGCCAGTCTAAAAATAGATCAGTCGAATATTATTAGCTCTTAATAATATTTGGACTATAAACATTATCTTATCCTCTTGGAGCACTTCAATTCGAGCTACGGATGTGGCACATGCAGCTGACAGAAGGAATTACGCTATTCCTAGGGTTAGTTGAGCTATTGCATGGTTGACTTCAGTTGGAACTCATGTGGCAGAGTTTGGTGGAGTTGATGAGACAGTTGATGGAGTTGTGTTCGGTTTAACTTAGTTCAACTAGTTGTATTTAGTCTAACTGATAAATACACTAGTGATGAGTGGTGTGAATTAATTATTAATTAATTCACTAATTATTAACTCATAAATCAACTAAAGAATACATCAGTTAACTGCAATGCATGGACAGTTCAGTGGAGACCAGTGTTAGAGGTGGGTGAAAGGGTGAGTCTACTATCAGTTGTGAATATAGCTATGCATGAGATTTGCACACATATTGATTGAGATTGCCAATGAGGATTGCGCAGTACAAGCCAGTGGGATTCGAACTTGGATCTCATCATTATTCATCTTGGATTGCGTAGTAGAGGCAGGCAGACAGGTGGAAGAGATTTGAACTTGTGACTTGTTCATATCTGAGCTAGTTTGTGTGTAGCATGTGAGATAGTGTTGAGAGCTGTGAGGAGCTTTGTGCTATGTATTGTTACATGTTCTCTATCATTATAATATACAGATAGTTGGGGGTTTTCAGCTGTATGCTTTCCCCATTACATATTGTGTTGATATGTGTGCTTGATTATGTTTTAATGTGCGCATGCGACTGCTTCTATTTCCGCATATTGATGATCAATTGTAGAAGAGGTTATGTATTATGCATGAAGCTTAAATAGTGTGTAATCAGGATAATCTCGGTGAATAATTCAGCTATTATTCAAATTTCTACAGGATTCTCGCAAAACTGGTTGTTGAAGGGATATTCTTTATTCAAGATATGGCAAGGGAAATCAAGGATGGAGGTACATAGCCAGCAAGCTTATTAGAAACGAGGGGATTTTGAGGTATTTCGCAAGAAGAAAATTTCAAGGTAGTCTACTCACAATTTTAATGCCTGATCAATTTTATGGTTTATTTGTGATCTCTCATGTTGACAAGTGAATGGTTGGTTAGTTTTTAGATCATGCTCACATTTGTTGGTTCCTGAAGCTCGAGCACTTTATAACAAAAATAGGCAAAGTCAAACAACACAAATGGTACACTAGCTCTCTTTTCATTTGCTAATATTATAATGAAGTTTTATTAGAGGCATTGTTTGTTTGTTTTTTTTGGTTAGAAAAGGGTTTGCTCTTGGTTTTATGTGATTTTCAATTTTTATTTTTTTTTAACTGAAACGGATAGTGTTTTTATTTATTGATGAGGTCAGACTGGGCCAGAGCCAAAGCAGCCTTCATTACATTTCTTCTTGTTGTTCCTATTACAATTTCTATATCTTGTCATGGGATACATATTTGGACTGGCGCTTTGCTGTTTATGCTGAGTTCTCCCTGAGCTAGTGTGCAGCCTTGGTTGGCATATTTGTCAGCTTCCTTATTTGATTCTCTAAGTATATGATAGCATTTGAAGGTGGTAAACTCTTGTATTATAATCCGGAGCCTTTGAAGGTTCTTGTTTAGGACAGCATCGTTGAACTTGCCTTCCATGTGTATTTTTTTAATCAATATTTCAGAGTCTCTGAATGCTTGGATTTCTCTGATTCCTCTTTCTTTGGCGATTTGACAGGCTTTTATCAAGCTCAGGATTTCGGCTTGATTGTTGGTCCCCTGTCCTAATCCCCAGCTGTATGTCTCTTTTGAAGATCCGTCCTGAGAGAGAATGAGGCCTCCAGCGCCTGCTGTACCGGGATTTCCTTTAGATGCTCCGTCAAAGAAGATTGTCGTTATTCCTTGTTTTCGCCACCAACTCTGAAAATCTTCATCTTTTCCTCTTAGTCTCCATTCTTGGTTTTGTTGGGGTCTCACTGCACTTTGATTTCTTTTTCAAAATACAAAAGTCCCAAGCCATTTCCTTTCAGCAGGCAGTAGTGTGGATTCGTCTTTTAGCTGTTGGTTGCTCAAGGTTTCAAGGAGTAGGCCTTTTGCTTTGGTTGCTACTGTGGTCGGATTCCATCTTACATTATTAAAAATCTGTTCATTCCTAGCTAACCACAATTTCCAGCACACGTACTTTGGGATAGTGATCCATATCCTGACCCATAGTGACTTGCTGTTGATGTTCAAGGGGTAGCGGTCTTTCCATGTCGGGAAGAGTTCAGTTGCTGTCAAATTTGCTGGGGTCGCACTGTTCAGTCCATGGAGGATGAGCTCCCATACTTCAGCTGCAAAAGGGCATGCTACAAATAGATGGTCGATTATTTCATTGCTCTGTTTGCAAAGAGCGCATCTATGCGGCCCTATTATATTTCTCTTTAAAAGGTTTTCTCCTGTCAGTATTTTCCTCTGCATAACTGTCCAGAAAAAAAATAATAATAATAATAATAAATAAATAAATAAATAAAATAAAATTTAAAAAAATAAAATTTAAAAAAAATTAAAAAAAAATAAATAAAAAATTGGGAGCGCCATCGCATCCCACACCTGCATCCAGAAGGCAAGAGATTGCGTACTGTTACGCTGGCTTTGCTGTGCATCAAATCCCTTTGCAGAGGTGTATTTTCCTGAGGACCCCCATCCCCAGATGTCCGCCGCATTCTGATGCACAGGGGCTGCATCTTTCATATCGGCTTTGAATCGGTTTGTTTGCTGGATTAAATTGCTTGGAATATCATTAAGCCTCCATGCCTACCAACCGCCATGTTCATCCCACTCCGAGATCTCAGAAAGTCGTTTTATGCCTCTTGCTTTTAGCAGATTACGCAGATCAGGATATTCTGTCTTGAGTTCGAACGGATCGTTCCCCATTATTCTGTCGTTCCAGAGCTTGACCTTTCTTCCACTTACATGTATTCGATATAGATGTTTGCTGAAGACTGGTATGCTCCTTTTGCACAGCTCCCACAGCTGGGTTCCACGTTTTCTGAATGCGCTTTCCAGTTGTCTTAACGATGCTCCAGGCAGGTATTTGTATCTAAGCGCTCTGCAGGTTGGGTGATTAGGGTCGATGAACATGTGCCAGAGTATCTTGCAGCCAAGGGCTATATTCATTTGCTCAGGATCTCTGATTTGCAGCCCTCCATCTCTGAGTGGTCGTTTTACAGTTTCCCATTTCACCAAGTGAAGTTTTCGCTGATTTCCCCTGCCTCCATGCCATAAGAAATCTCTCAGGAGCTTGTTTAACTGCCCTATGATTGATTTTGGGGCCAGCAAGAACGAGGCCTGGTAAATTGGGAGGGCAGTGAGCATTGTTTTTATCAGTATAAGTTTGCCTCCGTGGGTGAGCCACTGCCCACCCCAGAAATTGATTTTTGACTTGATTTTTCTCAAGACTTCCTCCCACAGCACGCACCTGTTTATGCCCAGGGTGAGTGGCAGCCCAAGGTAATTAATTTTGTCCCATTTTGAATGACCTTTGAACCCTAATATACTTTCTACTTTCTGAATATCTGCTTCTTCAACGTTCCAACTGTAAACTACACTTTTTCGTTCATTTATCAAGGCCCCTGAAACTTTGCAGTATGCTTGTAATGTGGACTTGTATGCCTTGGCTATTCTGCAGGAAGCCCCGCCCAGCATAAGTGAATCGTCAGCAAATAGGGCGTGATTGATGGGATCCATTTCTTTCCTTATTCGCAGACCTGGAGCATTTCCATTTGTTTTGTCCAACTCAAGCTTTCTGCTCAATGTGTCCGCCAGAATTATATACAGATAGGGAGAGAGGGGGCATCCTTGCCTTAGACCTCTCAAGGCTTGAAAAAAGCTGGCTGGCCTCCCATTTACTATTGGGGCTATCCAAGGCCTACTGGTGCATGCTTTTATCAATTCTACGAATTCTTCCGAGAATCCAAAATTCTGGAGAACTTTATAAAGGAATGACAAGCTGACTCTGTCGAATGCATTGGCCATGTCAAGCTTGACCAGCATTCCTTTCTCTTTTCTTATGTTGCTGGAATGTATAGTTTCCTGAACTTGGATGACGTTATCCAAGATGTGTCTTCCTTTGATGAAACCTCCTTGTGAGGGAGAGATGAGGTTGCCTAGCAGAGGTTTCATTCTGTTAGCGATGATCTTTGCTATTATTTTGTATGATGCATTACATAATGAAATAGGCCTGAACCTTTCAAAAGTTTCCGGATTGGTTTCTTTCGGTATTAATTCTAGGAAGGTTGAGTTTGTGTTGCCTCCCATCTTTGCTTTCTGCAAAAAACCTCTGATAATTCTGATTAAATCTGCTTTTATTATTTCCCAACATATTCTCTAAAAGTGGATTGTGAATCCATCTGGTCCGGGCGCTTTGTCGGGTTCCATGGCCCAGATTATTTTGCTGATTTCTTCCTCAGTGACCTGCTTTAAGAGAGCTATATTATCCTCCTTGGTTACCAATGATGGTATGTTTTTGAGCAACTCTTCGTTTTCTTCTTTGTTGCCTTCAATCCCTTTACTATACAGATTTTGGAAGTGTGTGCTTGCAGCCTCTTTGATTTGATCTATTCCCTTGCAAAGCGTCCCATCAGAGGTTGAAATTTCAGAAATGTGGTTTCGAAAGAGGCGTGCTCTACATTGCCGGTGGAAGTAAGAGGTGTTTCTATCCCCGGATTCCAGTCATAGACTCCGAGACTTTAATCTCCAGTAGTCTTCTTCTATCCTAAATGAGTGGAAGGTGTTGCATTGGGATGCCTGCTCTTTATCCAACTCTGCTGTTGTTATGTCTACAGAGTCCATTTCTCTTTGCAGATTTCCCAATTGTTGAACTGCTTCCTTTCTTTGGCTGCTGGGTGTGCATGTCGGAATCTTGCTCCATTCTTTCAAAGCCTTCTTGGTGTGCTTTAACCTTTGTTCCCATACATAGCTAGGACAGCCTATGACTGAAAGTGACCATGCTTTCCTGACTGTCTCTTGAAATCCAATTCTTTCTCTCCAAAGCGGGCTGAATCTGAATGTGATTGGGCCCAAATTCTCTTCCTCCTCCATCGAGAGAAGGATGGGTTTATGATCAGAGGTAAGTTTTGCAAGGATATCTGAGGAGATGATCCTTTTTTCCAGGAGTAAAGTGCTTTGTACTAGGAATCTGTCAAGTCTTGCTGAGATATGATCTGCACCTGTCCTGTTATTTGTCCAAGTGAATAGCCCTTTCTTTGGTTTGATATCCAGTAGTTCCCATTGTAGAATTATGTCTTCTACCATGTGTAGCATTTGATCCCTGCTACTTCTGACACCTCTTTTTTCTTTGCCTTTCATCACTATGTTGAGATCTCCGGCTATGATTATGTTGTTTGGTGATTGAAGTTTCAAAAATTCATTTAAATTTTGCCAACAATTTTATTTTTTTTCTGCATAGGTTACCGGAACATAAAGATTGAATAAGGCGATAGTTAACTTACTTGCTATGTGCTTCAGTTCAGTGAAGATCCAGTGCTGGGTGGTGTGTGTGTTGACTAGCTTGAATTGGTCCTCCTTCCATAGGGTGGCTATTCCACCTGCAGAACCCCTTGCGCTCACTGTTTTGCCTGAATTCTTTTGCCATTTCTTTTTGCTGATTTCTAGAAGAGTATCCCCTTCAATTTTTGTCTCTTGGAGCAATAGGATCTCTGCTGGTTCCGTTTTCATAAGGTCTTTGATTGCTTCAACTTTTGACGGGTTCCCCAATCCTCTGCAGTTCCAAGAGACAATTCTCATTACTTACTATTGGGAGTGGTGCTTATTCCTCCTTTTGGAGGCCTTGTTCTTGTGCTTCTTCCGATTGAAATTTCTATTGTGGCCTGACTTCCTTGAGTTTTTTGTCTCTCTGCCTCTTCCTCCCTTACTTCTCTGCGCGACTTCCTTCCTGCTCTTTTAGCAGGCCTCTCCAAGGTCTCTTCTTCTGAGGAGCTGAGTGGATCTATGATTTTCTTCCTAGCTATATCTGCGTATGAGGGAGAAGGGGTAATTTCTGGAGTTGTTGCCTGTTTCCCTTCTACCTCTTTGCTTTTACCACTGGGGGAATTCTGGTCTTGTTCCATGTTGTCGTTGTTCGGCTCTTCTGTTTCTACTTCCTTGTTAGGATCTATGTTCTGTATTCCTGCTGCTGTTGTGGGATTAGAGGTCCCAGATCCAGGATCCTGGAGATCTTGCGGGATTTTGTTTTCTTTTGCATTGCTCTTGCCTCTATTTTTTGCTGATCCTGCTTTCTGCACTTTTGTCCATTGTTCCGCTTTTGCATTTTCCTATTCCTCTGTGGTCTTTTTTTTGCAGTATCTCGCAAAGTGGTCGTAGCCATGACAATACCGGCATTTGAATGGTAACTGCTCATAGTCTAGCTCTTGGATGTGCATCCAGTCTGCGACAGTTAATTTTATCGCTTCTGGGAGCCCTACTTCTAGATCTACTTCTATGCAGATCCGTGCGCAGGAGTACTGATCTTTTCTCACTGCTTGATCTATGTACTTTCCCAACGAGTTGTCTATAGTCTACAGTGATTTTGGTTTCAACAATGTAGCGGAAGATGGGGGAGACGAACCCAAACTGGAACAGCCGACGGCACATCCTGAGTCGGGTCAAAATTTGGGGTCCATTTGTTTAGGTACAATCCTTGTGGCCCCATGAAGTATGGTCTGTTACGGAAAATGAGGTTTTTGTCTTCTACACTTTCGAATACAAAGACGAACTAGCCTTTTCCGACAAAATGGCTTTTGATCCCTTCGGAGATTAGCGGAGACCAGTTCCTCTGCACCCATTCCTCTACTGCTTTAGGTGAAGGCCAGAGGCCTGTAAATTGACCAATTAGCCCTCTATCTGCAAGACTGAGGGTTGATCTGCAAGTCTCTTCGATTGGTAGCTCGACTGAAGGCATGCAATCCAGTTTTTTAACAAATTTCTGCTGCATATCTGTCAGCTTTCGTTTATTTGCTCCTGTAGTTAGTTTTTTGAATACCACGAGATCTGGCATGAGGGGAATGGTCTCAGCACCCCCTCCGGAGGCCATGGCTGCTTGCATGCTGACTCTGCCAATGCATGCAGCAGTGTTCAGTGCATGCAGAGGATGAATTCCAATGGTCAATTCGGGTCAAAGCTCTCGATTTTTATCATTTTAAATGCTAGAGATCCAACAAGTCTGATTCGTTGTCTGTTGATCTATGGTTCAACGCTGGATGTGACTGATTCTTTCTCAGAGCCGAGTCAACCTTTGCATGGAGCTATCGCCTGTTGCAGAGCGTTTTTTCCAGCTGCCTTTGTTTTGGTTATTAATTGAATTTTTTTTTATGTGATTTTCAATTTATCGTATGTAGCATGTTGAGAAATGGGAAAGAATAACGTGACATTTATTTTGTAGAAATTGATGCTGAAGGAAAATTGCTTTGACATTGTTGATGTTAAGGTATATGCTGTATAAACTATTTATAGTATAAGTTATGTTATATTCTAGTGTTCATTGTCTTTCATTTCTTACACTTCATTGTATTTTCTTTTGTTTTTAGAAAATGAAATCACTATTGATGGTAAGAAGCATGAATTAAAAGAGGAGAGCAATAACAATGGAGCGACAAATGCAAAAAGAGAGAGGAGAACTGGTCTGGCGATACCCTTAGAGCCAATATCTCGCATGAGACACACATATAAAGACTGATGATCAAGTCTTAAGAGTTGGTGAATTCACCTATAATGGCTTCACAACACAACGATAATGTTTTGAAGTGATGAAACATCATTTCATGTGTAAATTGTAGTCCAACTAATATTAAGTTGGAAACTCATATTGTAATACTTTAGCATTTCATATAATATAATTTATGTGGTTGAAATTATTTATAGTTGAACTTGCTGTTGTTTAGTATTGTAATTAAAATATGCGACTTTGTGTTTTCATATTAGATGAACATGCACATTTTATGACATTTTTTAAATCATACAAATTAATTTATGTTGATTTATAATAATGAACACAAATAAAATGAATATACGACTAAATTAGTCATCTATAATGATTATTAATGAAAGTAAATGAAATAAATATAAACTACTAAATTAGTCGTTTATATAATGAATAAATGGCTACTGCAAATGATAAATTTGTAAATGACTAAATTTTGCATATATACGACTATTAGTAGCTAATTTACAGTATCTTATAACATGACTAAAATTTAGTCATATTTTTTCTGTCATTAATTGGTTTCAAATGATGACTAAAATTTGCATATATATGACCATTAGTAGCTAATTTACAGTATCTTATAACATGACAAACATATTGGTCATATTTCTTTGGTCATTAATTGGTTTTCTCGGGTGATCATATAGTAATATATTTTGTTGTATATTTGGTCATTAATTGTGACATTTAATGACCAAATCAATGACTAAATGAATGACTAAATTAGTGACCAAATGAATGACTAAATCAGTGACCAAATGAATGACTAAATGAATGACTAAATGAATGACTAAATTAGTGACCAAATCAGTGACTAAATCAATGACCAAATAATCAACTAGATAACAAAATTGAGATAACCAATTAATGACTAAGCTAAAAACGGCCAAAATTTGGTCGCGTTATAAGATACTGTAAATTAGCTACTATTGGTCACTAACTGAAAAATAGTCGTTTATATACAGATTTTAGTCGGTTTTTCAGTAACTAATTATCCATTTTGTACTAGTGTTTGTATTTGAGTAAGTCAGGTCAGAGTGTTTCCTATGCCCATAATGGAGACTATGCCACCTTAACAGAGAACGGTGAGTTGACTTGAGAATGGTGACTCAAATGGTGAGTCAACTAGAAACCTTCTAGCTCCACTAAGAATTCCTCACATAGGATCTTCTGGATCTGCCCTGAACTACGACTCCATCAATCTACCTCCTAATATTTCATTAGTTCTTCAATGATCATTGTACATGACGACTTTTGGACTACTCTAATTTGAATCCTGCTTTGATACCATGTAAAAATTATGGTGTAGATTTGCAACTACTCATGAATTTTTAATCAAAATCAAAAGACACAAATGTACTCTAATGCTCTACAAAATTCAATTCACAATTTAGAACGTCAATCGCAAACATGAAATAAGAAATAACACACATGCACACAATATTTTTTTCCAGGGGAAAGAAATATGCTAAAAACCCCTTACCTATTTGCATTAATATGATAAATAGAGATGTATTACCATTTCTTTTCTCAACTAAGCACAACCTGCAAGTGCATAACCTATCTCTCTACTCACTGATAAGCTCTAACTCAGATTTAGTCAATTTCTGCTCATGCTTGAGCCCCTATTTACTTGCACAATTCCTGAGGAAATATGCCCTTATTAATTAGGAATTTCCTCCAAAATGATTGCACAGTTCGTGAGGAGATATGCCCTTATTAATTAGGATTTCCTCCAAAATTCTTGCACAATTCCTCAAGTTTGATCACCTAACATCATGCAACACCTGTACACTCAACTAGTTTACAATTGTTGGTTAACTGCCTTGGAAACTCCATCACAATTGGGAAACTCATATTCTTTGCATGCATGAGTTAATTATGGGTTGATTATTTAGTTAACTGGATGATCTCTAAGTTAGATTTTTGTCCCACTACATAATTGGTCACCAACTAGTTCTATTAACAATTAGAAATAACTTAACTGAGTACAACTAAACCTAACTCAACTTGGGCTCCTAAAATTTAGAAATCAACATGCAAATTGAAATTCATTCCCTAACTCGAATTTTCTGCATGCATTAGCTAATTTGGGACGACTAATTGGTTAACTCGTTCAAAACTGAGTTTGACAGAAATCACACCACTCAACTAACCTTCCACTAGTTCAAGCAATTCCAAGATTAAATTGAGATATCGTTATGCACATGTTTTCTTAATAACTATCACTCTTAAATGAAAGTAAATATGTCACTTCTTAACAGAAATGAAACTAAGCTTATCACACTTTCTCAAAATAAATATCACACTAGAGTGATCACACTTGCTCAAAAGAAATATCACACTAGAATTATCACACTTGCTCGAAAGAAAGATCACACTTGCAGAAATAAATATCACATTTTAAAATAAATCTTCCGAGAAATCACATGAGAGATTTTGGTTCTAAAATCTCTCATGTGATTTCCCGGAAGATTTATTTTAAAATGATATGGATCACAAAATTTTACACTCTCAAATAAATATCACACTTGCTTAAAATAATGAATTAAATCTAAATCACTCTGATTAAAAAAAAGAAGTTAACTCTATAATCACACCAATTGAAAATTGAAATCTTCTTCACTCAAATGTAATTTAACTCAGATGTAACTCGAAATATACTAATCAATCCACACTCTGTCATATTAATGTTCATGTGCATAAAAGATCTCGACTTCACTCATTCATCCTACAACAAAATGATTAAATAAACCTGCTTTAAACTCAATCCTAAACATTCCTTCAAAATCAAAATTGATCAGTTAGATGAACTAGTTAAACACTATATAAAATGCAGAATTAAAATGATAACTAAAAATGATAAAACCTCACAACTCGAGGGGGCCCTCCTGTGATATGTAGGTAATAACATGACTTTCATAGTCACCAAAGCTTCTCGTGAAGTTGTGCAAGAGGAAAGTATGCATCTAAAACTCCAAACTGAACTTTAGATGTGAATTCTAGTCATCCATCCAGAGAGGGCTCTCTCTTTATGATTTATCTTTGTTCTTGAAAGGTTTTAGGCTAGTTATAGATTCAAGGGTTTGTTTGAAAATTGGTGGAATCCACAAACTAAGGGCAAGGTTGAGGGCTTTCAGTCCATTGGGCTATGGAGTCAAAGGATGGCTTTACTGGATTTCTATTCTAAGCACAAGATGGTATTACAGGGCAAGATAGCTAGACATAGAACAATCCTTAAAATTTAAAGTGGATGGATGGTCTTGAAGGGATGAAAGGCAGCTAAGAATCTTTCACCATATTCAAGAGAAAGAAGAGAAATGACTACAAGCAAAGAGCAATGAAGGATTCTTTGTTACAGTAATCAACTATGTTTAAATCAGCAAAACATGAGCAATTAAGAATTCATGCTTATAACTAATCCAGAAGAAAACATCGAGAATAATCACATTTGAAAACAGAGTACAATTAAGCAAATTCTGTTTCAATCCTTTATGTAAACTATTCAGAAACGGATATGATGATAGCATAAACTAATATAAAATTAAAACACAAGGGTTGGAAAACTTATTGAACTGAAGTCCAACACATGAATCCTGCAACAAGTCCAGTGCTTCAAAACGTCATCCAGTAAGCCACAAGTAAATTTGTCCAAAAGCTTTTTATTCCGAAAACCTCAATGTTACAACAGAGTAATAGAATCCACCCTCAACTCTCTCTTTGAGGGTTTATTTATACAAAAAATAATCCTAACAATCTTACTCTATCCTAGCCAATAATCCAGGCTGACTTAAAGCATATTTACGAACAAACAAGAGACACATGGTCTCGTAAAATAGAATAATGAGTAACGGCTGATGTGTTGTTCCTTTCTTCATGGACGTGCTAAGGATAAGTGCTTAAAATAGGGCTCTGTGCTGTCCTTTGCGTATTCCTTTGACTTGTTGAATACTCTTTCTTCTTACGGATACTCTTTAACCTTTCATCTGATACTCTTTCATCTGCTTTTCTGTTTTTTACCATTTACTCAATAGTAAAGATAAACTTTATCTTGAAAACATTTTTACAAAATTTCCAGCATTTCCTTCCACCACTGATCATCTGGTATCATTGTTCTTCTGAGTTTCCTTAAAGTTTCATCTGCTTCAGTAAGTTTATAAAAAGTGGGCTCGTTTTGTTAGACACATTTTTATTCACAGTTCCGTACAGAAATATAGATTCTCAATTTTTTCAAATACTTTTCCACAGAATACAGCCCAGCGCAGCCAGTAGAACCATAATTATTTTGTGGAATACTT